>CAUYQG010252163.1:0-47674 GCA_963574415.1 Tarsius wallacei
ACGCCCGGCTAATTTTTTGATTTATTGTAGAGATGAGGTCTCACTTGCCCAGGCGGGTCTCGAACCCGCGGGCTCAGGCAATCCACTCACCTCAGCCTCCCAAAGGCGCGGGATTACAGGCTGAGCCACCAAGCCCAGCTTATAAAATACATTTCTATCTTCTCCTAGAGATACTGATTTAAAAAAAGAAAAGTGACTTTCTGGATACTCTTACACAAATCTACCTGTGTTATGTAAAATTTTAGAGAAACTTCAGGGAATTACAGATAAAGATTATAGAATAAGAATCCATATTATGATAGCAAATACTCCTGTCATACATAGCTTATGAAAAAGTATTATAGCTCTCTTTCCTATCTGGAAGGTTGTTCCTAATATTCATAATCACAAGTATGGATCAATGTAAATTTTGTTGGTTGGGAGAATATGGAGAGTATAACAGCAGTCTAAGAGAAAGTTTTAGTGATCAGAAATGAGAATAAACACATCCCTATATAAGAGTCTATCAATTGGCAAAGAGGAAATTACTGTTAGGATGTGTTATTTAAAAAAAGAATGTGTTATCTATGTAACTCTTGACTGCTGAGTACTGTAATTTAATTCAATAAATCTTTTTTGAGTTCCACTAATTTTCTGCAGTTTTATGTAGTATTTAATTGTAAACTTATCATAAAGCCTAGTCCAGGACTTTTAAGAATTGATTTTTCATATTTAATTTATAATAATAGATAAAGATTTGTTTTTCTTGTATACTTTTTCCATTTAGGTCAATAATGGAGATGGCAAATATTTCACGTACCACTTTTTGATTTAAAATATATATGGGTTGACAATGAGACACACGTATTATAAATGCCCCTTAAAAAACACCTCTCCTCTTATTCTTGCATATTTTCTTTACAACATTAGGAATAGCATTCTCTCTCTTGCTTTTATTTTTCTACCACTTTAATGCCTTAAGACAGTTGCAGGGTTTATGAAAAATAGGACAGAGTGAAGTCTTGATTATCTCAACAACACTAGACGTAAGAAAAGATTACAGGAATCCAGAGCTGATGTAACTACTATTAGAAATCTATAAAAGGAACTCTACACCCGTTTAAAAATCAGAATGTCGATAAAATACCTCTGAGTGTCTAAACTATTTCATTTTTCAATCTACAAAATAGAGATAATATTACCACCCACATATCTCAGAGGAATGACATGATGAAAGTGCTTTGTACTTTTGTCATATTTAGCCTTCATTCTAATCATCTTATTAACCTGCTTCTTAGTCATTACAAAGACATCCCTGACAAAGTGACATATCGTTGTTAAAACACTTTTCTTTAACTCCCATACTGCATTTCTTTGCTTCCAGGAAGAACTCGTGCCCAAGCATAGTACTAGGTATTTGATGTAAATGAACATTTATGTAGGTTTCTAATACCAAGTATTAAAGCTATTTTAACTTTGTATTCACACAACTCTGAATCAGAAATGAAGCAGGTTTTCTTTAAGAAATTATAAATACTTATAAAAGTAATTTCTATATTGCATGTATTCCAAACATTTTTTTTCAGCTACAAGATAAATATCATTCAATAATTATAATTATAATACGTAAATTATATATACAAAATGTACTATTTGAGCAATGCCTAAGCAGAAATTTAAGTAATAACATTTTTTACTCTACTGCATTTTACTTCCTAATGATTTATGTGTATTGCACATTAATTTTAACATTAAACTAGGTAGAAAAAATGATTTTATACTATATCAGATATTGAAGTGAAGAATAATTTTGCTTCAACTCTAGATAATATTAATCATTTTTGATTTGGCAGAAAAACCATCTGTCCAAAAGATCCAATTGCTTTTATTCTGCTATATACAGACAGGCTTAAATTCCCAGATTCATTTACAGTTAAGTTTGGCCATGTGACTGGGTTCCAACCAAAAAATATGAGAAGTTATGTGCACCATTTTTGCCCCAAGGGCTTTAAGATGCATGTATGTTCACTGACTATTATCTTTTCTCTTCCACTGGATTGAGTATCAAAAAGTCTCTAAGAGTCGTTAAAACCACAGATAGAAAGGATCTGGCTCCTTAAATCACCATGTGAAACAGTCACACGTGAGTATGAAATAAACTTCTGCTCTGTTTGAGACATTACACATATTTGGTTTTAATTATACTGCAACCTACTCTACTCTAATACAATTGTGTAATAGTTATTTATTTTTATTTAAATTTTTAACAATTGAATAATAATTGCAAATTTAGAATTGATATTTACTTATTAATAGTACTGTGACTTCAATAAATACAAGACAATTATTGTTACGGATATCCTAACAAAAACCTGAGTCACCATGACAGCCAGCATAAAGATATTCAAGTTTAACTATCAAGCTAGCAACATTCTTATAAAGTGAGCAGGAGAATATTTGACTCTCCCTATTTTAGAAACAAAAATTAAGTGTCAAATGTATAATTCAATATAAATCTTTAAAATAAGTGAAATTTTTATCCAATTTTCTTGAAATAAGCACATGACCACTCACTTTATTCCTTAAGGTTTTCAAATAATGAAAAAAATGAAATGTTTTTTCTTCCAAGAATCTAAAACATTGTATTAGATCACACTCCTTCTTTTAATTAATGCACGAACATGTAGCAGCACTATGATATATGTTTTCCCTCATTTGATAGCTCATAACAACTTATATGTTACCCCAAGTTATCCCATTTTAAAGTTATACACCATGAAAATCAGATAATTATATAAATTGCCTTAATTCACTGAGCTAGAAAGAGTTAGGAAACAGATTTTGTATGAGTTCTCACTCTATGCTGACAATTCTATTTTAAATTTTTGGCTGTAGCTTGAAATTTTAAACCTTCTGAAACAGAAGAATTGTGTTGCTAGCATATTGAGTGTATCTTCTGAAGAAAACAAAAAGCTAAAAATTTATTTTTATCTTTTAAAAATATTTTCCCCTGATTTTATGCTTAGTAACACATCTACGATTTTTTTTTTCAGGAAGCAAAAAATGGGAATCCTGGAATAATAGCAAATGTCAAAGTTAGAATGTTTCTTGAGGTAATCTACCAAGACTGATAACCTTGAGATTCAACTTTGACTGTTGTGCAAATTATGGGAAATAATAAATCCCAGGGCCAGCCTAGAAAGTGAATAGCAGGCTCCTACATAAGTCTGGGCCTTTGAAAGTGCTACTTTTTCTGAGAAAATGTAAGCAAAAGGGAAGTTGAATTTTCCAACCCAGTACAGAGTAGAAAGAAAAAAAAAATCCATTGAGAATTTGTAAACATAAATAGTTGTGCACAAAGTTGTATGGCCTGAATTCATTCAAACTGTCCAGTTATAAAACCTGAAACATATAGCTTTATTTAAAGTCATTCTGGGATTGTATTGCTTCCAGGCAACTTTACAAAGAAAACACAAACCATTTCTGGAAAAATATAGCTTTTTAAAAATAGAATAACTCAACAGATAAAGTCCAATTAATGTGAATTCACAGCAAAATAAGTAGGTAAATACAATGAAATCTTATTATTCTCAGTAGTCATACTCTATAAAGTTGCTATGAACACTGAATTCGTGAATAATGAACCATTGCTCCTAAGGGAAATATGGAGCCTCTGGTCACAATATTTTTATTAACGGATACGTATATCACTTTTTATTACATATGTTTCTATTTAAAGACATCTTACTTAAGCAGAAATATAAATAACATCATCTTGCTTGAACTCAGCTGAAAACACATGTGTTTCAATTTTTTGCCGTTGTTCATGTTTACATATGATCTCAAAAGCGCCATACATATTGATTTTAGGGCTACAAATGCATTTTAGCAAGTAGATAAACTTCAATTATAGACCTTATAAAAAATGCAGAGCAGCTGAACTACAGAAGAAAATAAAGTCCCATGAACCGGAACTAATAAAAAGACAAATAGACCAATGAATAGTAGAATCAGACATGCAAATGCTTTTTGTATTGGAATTATCCAAGAACATAAAATAAATGTATTTCATATTCTAAAAGAAATAAACATGTTCTCAAGTAAGCATGGACTAAGAAACTGCAGATATGACCAAGCAGCTTTTCTAAAGAAGCTATGAAGAAATGGGAACATATAAAAATTTTTAAAAATAAAAGATAAATGAAAGCATAATCAAAAAATTTTTTAAAAGTAGTAAATTAGAATTGGAGTATGAAGAAATTATCCAACATTAGCCAGATAAAACAGAGAAAAAAAATGAAAGAATGATTAAAACACAGATGATAGAGTGAGAAAGATTAACATATGTCTACTCAGAATTTAGGATAATAGAGTATAATTGAAACAAGAGTTGAAGGATAATAGGTGAGATTTTTTTCCCCGGGATTGTTTCAAGACACTAATCTCAGGCCCAGAAAGCTTAATGTATTCCCATCAGAGTAAATAAAAAGAAATTCATACCTAGATACATTACAATGAGCTGACTTTGCAGCAACTTGGATGGGGTTGGAGTTGATCATATTCAGTGATCTATCACAGAAACAAACAACAGAGTACCATATGTTCTCACTCATAATTGAACAATTATAATGCTATAAGAAAGGGATTGGCAGTAGTGGAAAACTGTCAGGGGAGGGAGTTGGGATTGGCAGTTGAGAGACACTACTAGGGGAGGGAGGGACATACCTCATCAACATGGATACCTGCATAATCAGCGTTTGTATACCTAACCCTGAATTGTACCCCACATCTTTATAATAAAAAAGGGAAAATAAATGAACAAATAAAATAATATAAAAAATAATAACATTGACATAAGTATAATTTAATTATGCATGAATAAAAAATTAAAATATTTAACAACGATGTTATTAAATATAAGAAGGGGCGATCAGCTTTAAAGAATTTTAACATATTTGTAATTGTATAGACACTTTGTGGAAAGTAAAGATATAAGATATCTTTATTTTCTATTGAATTAAGTGTGTATGACAAATTATCTAAGGTCGACACCAAATAAATAAGGAGGATACCATCAAAAGTGGCACTAGAAAACAATATAATTTTTTTTTTTTTGAGCTGGGAGTCTTACCCCATCACCCATACTGCAATGCAGTGGCACACTCACGGCTATCCCAGTATCGACCTGCTGGGCTCTGGCGATCTTTCCACCTCAGCCTTCCAAGTCGGAACTACAGGCGTGCACTACCATGCTCGGTTAATTTTTTTAAAATTTATTTATTGTAGAGATGAGGTTTGCCAAGTTGCCAGGCTGGTCTCGAACCCTCAGGCTCAGGCAATCGACTCGCCTCGGCCTCCCAAAATACTGGGATTACGGGCTGAGCCACCCAGCCTGGCCTAAAAAATATGATTTTTAAAAGTTAAAAAAATTCAAAAGAAGGCAACAAAGGAAAAAAATAAAAACAAATAAAAATAATGACATGAGCAAAAAGCCCAAAGTAGAATATTAGAAAAAGAAAAATGACACCGAGGTCTTTAGTGCAAAAGACAATTGTTTTTCAGACAATTTAAAAAAGAAATTTGCCAATATGCTCCTCATATTAGGTACACCTGAAATATAAAGATACCAAAAGGTAGATATTAAGATACAATTTGGTGTAGATATATTAATTTTGTCAAAGATAACTTAAAATCTATTACTAGACAAACACAGTACTCATTTCCCCAGGATAACATAAATATCCAGACTTGAATTCATATTCTAACATAGCTTTAAAACTATGAAGAATTAACTATAAATGGACAATTCTACCATTATAAGCAAATATTTTAAAACATCATATTCAGTATTTGATAGATCAAACTGACCAATGGGTGATAGGTTTGTGTGTGTCCATTTTATAGTCTTTTTTATTTACTGAAAGCAGAAACTTAAGAAGATATTTACTAAAAATTTTTATGAAATGTTGGCATATATAGCATACTGCATTAAAAAGCAAGACACAAACTTAATACAGATGTAGGCCAGGTGTGAAGGCTCAGCCTGTCATCCCAGCAATTTGAGAGGCTGAGGCGAGAAGATTGCCTGAGCCGGGGGTTCAAGACCAGCCTGGACAACTTGGTGAAACCTCATCTCTACAATAAATCAAAAGATAAGCCAGACGTGGTAGCGCACGCCTGTAGTTCCAGCTACTTGGAAGGCTGAGGTAGAAGGACCGCCTGAGCCCAGCAGGTCAAGGCTGAGATGACTGTGAGTGTGCCACTACCCTCCAGTCTGGGCAACAGAGTGAGACTCCAACCCTTGCACTTATACTTGAGTTTTTAGTTTCCTCAAAGAAGCCTTTTGGAGACCATGGACTTGATTTGATACGCAAGTACTTGCTTTCATTATTTCCTGTAATCTTCCAAATATGTCACTTAATGAATGTGCTTGTTTTTTAAATTTTTTTCTCTAAAAGATCAAATGCAAGAGACCAGGACCTTGCCATTCTTGTTAATTAAGCTTTTTCCAGTCCTACACAGTGCTAGCTAGTCTTATCATAGTAGTGATGGATTCGTAATTGCATATGTAAAGGAAGGAAAGGAAGGTGCGTTCCATTTTAACGTTGGGGCATCAGATCTCGAGAGAATATCCTGGCATTACTTTGAGACCTATGGAGAATCAATCTAGCACATTCGAAGAGTAGGAGTACTGCTGGAAATGGGAATGCCTAATGCTTCCTAATGAGGTGAATACCCAAGAGAAGAAATGATGTCTGCCATTTAATGACAGGACTTATTCAAAAGCAACTATTAGCCACCAGTTAGAGACTCCCATAAATTACTGAGTTAGAGAAGGCCATTTTGTAAGGGCTAGAGGCCCTGAAATAAATACTAGGGAAGTATAAAAAATAATAAAAATAAGAGTTATTATTGTCCTTGTGATTCAAATTTTAAAACCCAGGCTGATGTGATATAAGCAAACAGAGACTACAATATAAACCACAACATTGATTGATAATGCTCAGGTCATAAGCTATTTGACGTCACAGTCGCTATTAATCATTTTTTTAGTGACATGAGAAAAGGCATCAGATATAAAGAAACTAACTTCAGAATTGACTATGCCACCAACAGTTAGAAAGTAAGTTCGCAAACTTAAAAAAAAAGTGCTAAACTTAATAAAACCACAAAAACTACAGAAGATGGAGAGGCACAACTGCTCCAGAAAGGATTTTCAGTGAGTAGCAAGAAAAAGCAAAAAAAAACACAAACAAACAAAAACTTTACCCTGAAGACTTTTAAGCCTGGCAGAGAATAAATACAGCCATTACCCAAGTTCACAGCTGTAACCTTGGGGAGCTGAACTGGAACATGGAACAGTTGCCACCTGCACAGCTGAAGAAAGACTAATAGCAGGAAGTTAACATCAGATCGGTGATTTCTTGGCTGCAGGAAAGGTGGCATCTTTCATAAAGCAAGCTGTTTTTCTGCTTTTAGTGACTCCAATTCCACTGAAGATTGTTGTTTTATAATGGAGAAAAACCCTTGCTGGCAACATTGCCTGTATACTGATCTGTCATAAAAGACTCTAACAGATGCTCCAGCCCAGTCCCTCCTGTGACAGAACATTCATTGTGGGTAATGTTTGCAGCACATTTTGCCCACGAGAAACTACCAGGGATGCATTTCTTCCAAACAACAAGCCTTGCATGCCAAATACCCAGCACATCTTTGAAGATGGCTAACCCATTGCCTTTCATAAAATGAAATTCACATTCAATAGTTTGCAGAAATAAAAATAAAAAATGGAAGACAATTTGTACTCTCCTAGTTCTTCAGCATGCAGCTAAATTAGAGTGTTGTGATTAGAATTTGTCCTGATATTAATTTGGTTATTTGGAGAAAACAGCTAGTTGTCTTATAGAAGGCCCCATATTCTGAATATGAAAAATCATGAATAATACATAAAAGTGATTTAATCCATGTTAGAAGCTCATGTTAATACAGTATTACAAAATTTATATTAATAGCTACAAAAAGAGATCTCATCACTCTCCTTAGATGATCCATTGAAGCAGTTCCACTTATTCTAAAATTACCATCATAATGGAAATGAACTTTTAGTACCAAATACTTTACATGTTTTTGTGTTTCTTTTTCTTTTCTTCTTCTTTTTTTTTTGAAAGCCAGCATGTCACTATGATGCAGAAGTTGGATTGCTATGGCATGATCACAGCACACTGAAGCCTCCAACTCCTGTGCTCACACTATCCTCCCACCTCAGCCTCTTGAGTAGCTAAGACTACAGGTGTGAGTATGTCTCACTAATTTTCTTTAGTTTTTGTGGAGATAGGGTCTTGCAATGTTGTCCAGGCTGGTCTCATACTCCTGCCTTGGCCTCTGAAAGTGCTGAGATTACAGGTGTGAGCCACTGCACCTGGCCACCTAGTTGTGTTTCTATCACTTCATTATCTTCTTGGATAAATTTATGCATACATGTCCATCACATCTAACACCGTTAGAAAAATATGCTGTTCTCATAGGTGTCTATACTCTAAGAACAAAAGAGGGATATTTTTTGTCTATTGTCTTATGTCTAATATTCTATAGATGTTTCACACAGGTAATTCTAACATGACAAAAATTTTAAAAGATATGACTCAAGCATTTAAACAAAACTGGAACAACACAATTGAGAAAAGATGTTTATTAACTGATGACAGCGGCAGTTCAAACAAAACGTTAATTATTGTGAATGCTAGGACTTAAATTGCAACCTAATCTATGAGTTATTAAAACTCAGACGCTGAGTACTCAGTAACTTGAAATGAATGGGGGCCCTTATGTCTCTCGCTATTTTCATTCCAACCACTTCTGTCCAGTGCCTCATGAGTTACTATTCATCTAATTTCAGGAAATGTGTAATTTCACCTAAGGTAGAAATCAGGAATTTTACTATATCCAGAAACAGTTTAATCAAACTGTGCACATTGAACTATTTTGGAAAAACATATAGATCACTTAACACTATCTAATTTACTTGTCATTGCAAATGTTTAAGCTAAAAGTATAATCCTATATCAAAGATAAAGAAATCGTGGCTTAGAAAGTCTCATTAAGCTACATAAGGTCACACAATCAGTAAATCAGTGAAAAAAAAATTAAACCTAGATCTGTCTCACTTCAGAGTCTGGACTCTTCCAATTCCATCAGCTGTCTTTAGTATGCTGCACCTAGGAAATTCATTTAGCTGAATCAAGTAGGTACTACGATAGGAATTTGGAAACACATCCAATAGTCAACTGTCTTCAAAATGTCTAACAAGACATTTCTACTGGCAGAGTTATGTCACACTCTGCTATACACCAATAGTTAATCTGGTAGTCTTGTGCCTTATCATAAATGTTCCTTTGGATTTTATGTTCTACATTAAACCATACATTAAAATAATAAAGTTTTTTAAAAATAGGTACTTCTGTCTCACCCTTAGGTAGACTAGTTTATGCTTAAATGCATCACACTTATTTTAACATAAGAATGATATCTTGAAGTTCTCTGTAATGAAATCATTTAATTGCTCAAATCTGAGCCACATTTTCCCAAATTTGAGCAAAATGTGTGCTTCAGGTGGCTACACCCCGTGTGGCTCATTACTCAGACTGTATCTTCCACTTCATAGCTTTCAGCTGTGACATCTCCAGCAGCAGGAATTTGCTTAATTCTTATCATCTGCAGTGCCTGATACTACCATGGATTCTTATAAGCATCCAATATCAGTTGAGTGAGAAGTTGATTAAGAAGGAATGATAGAGGGTCTTAAAACTAATAGCCTAAGGGTATGGATGCTATCATTTATTCCGAGTTTAATGAGCTATCTTACAGTAACTGTCTTATGCTAGTGTACACAAATATAATACAAGGCAGACTCCCCCAAAGAACTGGAATTACTTTTTGGAGGGCAAGTTTCTTATAGTACAGGTTTCTCCTGCTAGGTAGGTATTCTAGGAACCCATCAACATCAGTGTACCAGCTACTATTGTTGTAAAAGACTGCGTTTGGCTTCAGTGAATTTTCTTTGGAGATTCTTTCAACATGTTTGCCCATTTCATGATGGGTGTTTTACTAGCACACCTGCCCACACCATACAGTGTTCAGTGGATCTTGACCCAAAATGGCATGATCCCCATACCCTACTTTCCCTACTCACCCAGTCTTTTCCTGAGTGACTTTTTGTTGTTGTTGTTGTTGTTATTTCCCGGGATGAAAATAGTCCCCAAAGGGAAAGACTTTGCCGATATGGAAAAGGTGAAACAAACAAACAAACAAACAAAACATGGCAGAAGCACTAAAGGGAACCAAAATTGATGAGTTCAAAAACTATTTTGAGCAGTTGAAAAAGCATCTCAATGGTGTATTTCATCAAGTAGAGAGTACTTTGAAGGATAAATATACAATTTTTTAAATAAATAAATTACAGTTTGGGGTCCCCCTCCAATATAACTCACTTAGGGATATTTATTGTTATTTGTACAACCCTATAAGAAGTAAAGAAGAATGAAAAGGAAATCACATCTATCAATAATTTCTTGGTTATACAAACAGAAATTGACAAAAATACCACTATCAGGTAGGAAGAGACTAAACTTGGTTAGGAAATTTAGAGAAATGCAGTGGGCTATTTAAGATACTTGCGAAGATATGATTTCTTTTGGTAATAACATGATTTATGAATGTCAGTTTCATGCATCAGTATTATCAGTAGCTTAATTAATATTTTATTCATGTTCATTTAAGTGACACTTATTCATAATTAATAATTTTTTTTTAGTTGGAATCTCACTCTGTCACCCAGGCTGGAGTGCAGTGGCATGCTCACAGCCACCACAGCCTCAACCTGCAGGGCTCAGGTGATCCTTCCACTTCAGCCTTCCAAATAGCTGGGACTACAGGTGTGTACCACCATGCCCAGCTAATTTTTTTATTTATTGTAGAGATGAGAGCTTGCCAAGTTTCCCAGGCTAGTCTTGAATCTGTGGGCTCAGGCAATCCTCTCACCTCAGCCTCCCAAAGTGCTGGGATTATAGGGGTGAGCCACCATGCCCGGACATAATTAATCATTTTGTTAATATTAGTTCACTTGTATTTCTGCATCTTAGTTAAGTTAGAAAAATAACTTATTCCTCACTTAACTTCAGGTTGCAAAAAATAATAGCTAAGAAATTATGTTCTTGCTTTAAGATAATAATATATAAGAGGAATGTGTGAGAAAGAGGAATAAGGAAGACATGGTAAGAGTTTGACTTAAGTAAGTTCTCATAAAATATAAAAATAAACATTTAAAAATCTGACAGCTTCCTTCAGCTTTGCTATTAGCTGCTCCATTTTTTTTTTTTTATTGCCAGACTGAGTTGGCAAATGCTTGTGTCTCAGACATGAGGCTCCAATTGCAAGAAGTATCAGAAGAGACCAAAACCCTAGGTATTCCATGTCCCCTACCTATGTAAGGGCTTTTATTTTGCTCATTCCCACAATGAAGCAAACTGGGCAGAAACTGAAGAATAATGGATTGGATTTATGGGCTTATATTAGTGGTCTATAAATCACTTGTCTCTTCATAAAACCAATATGTTCCATAAACCCCTGCCATATAAGAGGGGGCATATAGAAAAATTCAAAGGGGTCAGACAGAAAAATCTTTTCACATTCCTCTCATTAAGAAAGTTAAGCAGTTGATCTTTCACAGTAGAATTTAGTTCTGATTGAAAGAAATGAGGTCCTGTCTATTGCCTCAATATTTCTATACTAAACAGAGAGACATGATCCCAATTTTCTGGAGTATACAGAATTAAATTGGTAAGAGTTACTTCTTAGGCTCTGCTTCCATTTTATCTGCCATTGAATCATTTAATTGTGGAAGGTTTATTTTGTACTTAATCAGATTTTAGCTCCTAGATTATTGGGTTTTAAACTTTTAGGATTTCTTACTTTTTCTCCTTATTAAAAACCTTGGCATGATAACAGCACACTACATAAAAGAGGGCCACAGCAGAGCTCTCCCTGGAAAGTTTTATTTGAAGTAACTGTTAGGCATAATAAAATTCTCCCACAAGCTTAGAAAAGTTTAAACATTACACAGAACAAATTTATTGTGGACATGCTTCCTAGACTCAAGTTATGCAACCATTCAGCTAAAGGTATTCTCTCCAACTTTAGAGCATTCATAAGTTTTATGGGAAAAATATGTTTCAGTGACTACTGCTCAGTCTCCATATAAAGAGAGAAAATGGATGTTTCTGTTTGCCTATTAGTCAATATGGGATTATTTGATGAATGCTGTGATACATAGTATTTAGCAAAATATTTATTGACAATTCCTTGTTTCCACTCCAGTTAGAATCTACTCAAGTTATATTTCTTTTAATCCCACTTAGTATTGACAACCAGATTTCTGACTGGCTATTATACTCAATGACACTGCCCCTCCCATGGTTATGATAATGAAAAGCCTGTGGCTAGGTGATAGAGGGGGTTGCCTGTGAAATGTAACTCAATATAGTACATTCTGGTGTGTTAGATGTGCTGCTTTGGTCTTCTGACAGTTGTTCTGGGAGTAAATAACATCTGCCATACAATTGGCTGGCAAAACTCATTTGTAGTATAATTAAACAGCCATCATTTTGTTGGAGCATAAACATGAAGATAAATAGTGCATGAATTAGCAAATGCAACATCATTTGACAGCTCACAGCTAGACAGGCACAATATAGATTATAATATATATATGCAGAGTGGCTGTACCAAGACAGCTAGCAAAATCAAAAAGCAGAAACAGTATGTATAATTTACAAACTGGAGGTAAGAGTGTTTGGATAGCCATAACAATCTTTTGCAATATTTGAGTCCTTTCTTTTCTGTAGCATAATAGCAGCACGTCCAGGTGACCTTCTTTACCGTTAAATCATATTGTAAAAATATTTACCTTTGACATTCTATCTTCTGGGATTGTTGCTACTCTTTCTTCATTAATAGATTAGAGCTGGAACTGAAACCACAAGTCATCCCAAGTTAGTTATTAGTCAGAGGTACTTATCTTCTCCCCAGGTGTCTGGTGAAGTGGTTTAATTCATGTAAAGGTCATAAAAGAAGAAAACTTGTGGAAGTTTGTATTCTATTTTGTGTGCTATTCCCAAATGGCTGAGAGGATTTTTCTGAACAGGTCATTTTAATGTAAGCTTTCAATTTATAATCAACCATGTTTTTTAAAGAAGTGATTACTCAGTGGGGTAGTGCTATTCTTTGTTGTTCTCCCTTTCTCTTTTGGCTCCTCTGCTTTTGGCTAGTTCACTGGGCCTTAGAAGTGTTGCTTATAGAAAGGTAAGGGAATAAAATTGAAAAAGTTTTCAAAGTACAGTGAGGGGAACAGT
Organism: Tarsius wallacei; assembly: GCA_963574415.1. Classification (NCBI taxonomy): domain Eukaryota; kingdom Metazoa; phylum Chordata; class Mammalia; order Primates; family Tarsiidae; genus Tarsius; species Tarsius wallacei. Next base: position 13,386 of record CAUYQG010252163.1, read on the forward strand.
GAAAACAATTGTTAGTAAAGTTTCTGTGTCCATATTGTCCCTATAGCGCTTGCTGAGCTCCATTTAAATGCAGATATGCGAATCTTTATATCACGAGGTTTTTCATAAGAAACACTTTGGGAGGCCAAGGCGAGTGAATTGCCTGAGCCCATGGGTTCTAGACCAGCCCAGGCAACTTGGTGAGACCTCATCTCTGCAATAAATAAAAAATTATCCTGGTGTGGTAGAATGTGCCTGTAGCTCCAGCTTGGAAGACTGAGGCAGAAGGATTGCTGGACCCCAGCAGGTTGACTTTGGGGTGGCTGTGAGTGTGCCATTGCACTCCAGTCTGGGTGACGACAGAGTGAGACTCCAACTCAAAAAAAAAAAAAAAAAAAGAGTAGGAACTATTTTATTCATAGAATAAGGTATAGTCAATAGTCAATAAATATATGTTGAATAAAAGAATAAATAAATAAAATACTTTATTTCATTTTGCTTTCTTAGAGAAAATTTTCTTTACTACTGCATTGAAGATGAGATCTGTGAAATTTAATGATTTTTAGCAATTAAATAAAACTATTTCGTTTTCCTTTGTTATGCTTTTGATCTGATATTTATTGTGCTAGTGCTGATATTTATTGTGTTCATCTCTGCCCCACATATTATAAAAATACCCCATTGACCTATGCAAATATCTATTATTTAATTTTGTTTGTCATAAAAATGTACTGACAACACCTATCACTAGTATTCATAAGATTGGACTAGTCTATGCGTCATTAAACAATAACCTTAAAGTTTCAGTGGCTTCATAGAATTATTTTCTGTTTATGGTACATTTATAAAGTAAGCCATTTCAAGGCTTGGTCCACACAGATTTTGGGACAATGGGCTAAGAATGACACCACCATCTTGTAACTGCACCATCTGGATCATGAGAACTTCTCGTGTGCTGTTTATAGAAGAGAAGTGAGTGAGCTGGAGGGTCATGCACCAGCTCTTTTATGCTTTGGCTTGAAAATGGTCCAAGTGACTTCTACTCACAGCCCATTGACCAGAAACCTGTCATATAGTCCTGCCTAATTTCAGGGGTGGGGAAGGAGGTGATGGGAACAGATGGCATGTGATAAGTACCACTCCCTCTGACACACTAAGCAAAATTATGTGCCCTCTGGAACCAGATAAGAAAACAAAATTGACATTGCTTAACTAAAACTGGAAGTCTGAATCTAGAAATTTACATTACAAGGAAACCTGACACACATCAAAAGAAACCGCAGAACAATTAGCATATATTATCACAAAGTAGCATTTATTAAGAAAGGAGAGATTGGTTCAACATTTGAAATTAATCAATATAGTCAACCAATGACTAGAATAACAAAAAAACACTCATGTAGTCATATTAATGAATCTATAAAAAGCATCTGACAAAATTGTAAAAACGTTTTTAGGATAAAAACTCTCAGCAAGCTAGAAATAAAAAAACACCTTCTTAACATGATAAGGGCATCTACAAAAAAAACCAGCTAACAATACAATGAAATATTAAATATTCCCTGCCAACACTGAAAAAAATAAACACACTCTCTTTTACTATTTGTGTTTAACACTGTACTAGAAGTCACAACCAACAGATTAAGGCAATAAAATGTCACCAAAAATAAAAGTTTGGACAGAAAAAGTAAAAATATTTTTATATGCAGAGAATTTTTTTTGCAAAAAATCATAGTGATGCTAAAAATTACTAAAATAGTACATAAATTTAGCAAGGTCACAATGTACAAGATCAATATAGAGAATAATTTGCATTTCTATATACTAACAGTAAATAATTAAAACATAAGAATTGTTTTAAATGCCATTAAAGGCATAAAATACTATACTTAGGCATAAAGGTAATGATATATGTACAAAACCTACACAATGAAAACTGCAAAACATGCTAAGGGCAATTAAAGGTCTAACAGAAAGCTATATCACATTTATGAATTGGAAGATTTGATTATGTGAAAATCCTCAAATTTTTCTGTAGATTCAGTCAATTTGAATCAAAATTCTAACATGGTTTTGAAAGTTGTTTCTAAAATATATGTGTAAATACAAAAGACCTAGAATACCCAAAACAGACTAGAATAAGAGAACAAAGTTGGAAGGCTTTAACTAACTTGAATTTCAAGTTTAAGTAAAAAGCAACAGTATGGTGTAGACTTACAAATAAAACAGAAATTCCATACATAGTCAAGAAACAAAAGTAATTAAGTAGGGGAAAAAAATTTCAATAACTAGTACTGAAATAGCGAGACAAATGTAAAGGCTAAAACTTAACATTTCTAAAAAGAAAACACAAAGGAAGAATTTCTTAAACTTGGAGTAGATAAAGATCTTTTAGAAAGGATGCAATAAATACTAACCATAAGAAAATGATAAACTGGACACCATTCAAAACAATAACTTTTATTCATTAATCACATTGTTATAATAAAAAGGCAAGACACAGACTTAGAGAAATATTTGTAATATATATGCTCAAAGATTTGTAATCACAATACAAAAACTGATTTTTAGATATAATTAGTAAGCCAAAGAATCTCAAATAATTTTACAAGAAACTTTGTAAAAAAAAAAAAAAAAAGGCAAATCCCAGTAAATTCATTAAAATGTCAATAGTTATCAAGAAAATGCAATTTACTCTTCACCACAAGATACTTTCTCACAACAACTAGAATGTCTCAAATTCAAAAGACTGACAACCATAAATGCTGATGATGATGTATGATAACTGAGACTGTCATATATTGCTCTTGGGAGTATAAAACAGACTAATGACTTGGACAATTCTTTAGCAATTTATCTTAGAAATAAACATCTAAGATCTAGACTGTGAGCCAGAATTTTCATATTTACCCAGGAGAAAGAAAAATATATATGCACAAAGAGACTTGAATAAAAACGTACGCAAAAACTTTGAACAAAATAACTCAAACTGGAAACAATTGAAAGTGTATTAAGGTAAATACCTACTCAACATTAAATAATGAACTCGTGATACACACAATGCCATTGATGAATTGTAAAAGTGCTATGTTTAGTGTGTGAGGCCACACAGAATAAAGCACATTTTCTATGACTCCCTTCATATTACGTTGAAGAGCAGGTAAAACTAATGTATAGTGATTAAAATAGTACAGTTGTTGCCTGTTTGGCATGTATATTGGATGGCAGGAAGGTTAAGGGAATGTTCATGTGTTTTATATTTTGATTGGGAATTGATTACAGGAGTGAATACATTCTTCAAGAGCTCATTGAATTGGACCATTAAGATCTATGCATTTCATTGTATGTAAGTTTTACCTCAATAAATAGACTAATACATAAAATATGTATACATACCAAATACAGTAGGAGTTTCTTTTTCTTTTAAGAAAAGTCTAATAAAGTATATGGTTTGCTAACAAACAGAAAAAAAAGAAAAGAAAAAAATGCAAACATAGACCCCAAAACTTGAGTCTTTTGTGAGATTAATGACAAGGACAAAATAATATTAAAACAACATTAACAACATGACAGAGAAGACAAAAGTAATGTTACATAATAATCTACTGGTGCAACTGTCAGTATGGAAACCATTTACTATACGTAAAATCATTTTGCTATTCATTTCAGAATAGTTGGTGAGAAATGGAATGATGAAGATTGTAGAACAGATGAGGGGGAAAAAAAAGTATTGCTATGGTTTAAAAAATATGGAATTTCTCAAGTGAGAAGAAAGATTCTCTTTTCCAAAGAAAATATGATCATATTTTATCCTACTTGTGATAAAGGCAGTGAAGCATTTGTTTTGGAGAATGTTCAAAATATCTATGATTTTACTTTTTCAGTCAAAACAATTCTGCTTTTCTGGCATGTATTAATCAATATGTAAAACATTTTGAAATTTTAAATATTATTATTTAAAATCATACTAATTTATTCTAGCTCAAAAAGATTTAGTTTGCTGATATTTCTATCATAATGACATTTTAAATGAGTGAACATAGTGTGCTTTTCTCCTCTTAAGAACATAACATTAGAAAATATATATTAGTTGGAGGAATGGGAAAAATGATATAAAGTTACCAATAAACAAATAAACAAAAAAAAAATGAGAACCAAAAACTTCTGACTAGTACCCAAATAATTTAATATTTATTTATGGATATACACTGGCTAGACTACTGATAAAGAAGTCATTGGCCATCTGCAAAATTGAACAACCATCAAATAACATTTTAAATTATCTGCCATGGGTTTAATGTCTTTTATGTATCATCCATTGATTTAACACATTAGGGTTATTACCATAGTGTAATGGAAGGTCTACAAATATTTGAATCAGATAACCTTAATTTTTTTTTTAATTAGAAAAGTGTTTTTGTAGAGATGAGGTCTCATGAACAGTATTAGAATCCTTAGTAGAGAGAGTTAGGAAGAGTAGGCTCGGGGGAATTTCATTGCAGAAAATGGTTGTTAAATACAGAGAAAATATACAGAAATAGAAGACAGTAGAATAGGCCAAAACTAGAAGGGAACAGAGTGAGACAAGAAAAGCAAGACTTCTTTCATAATTTTGCCTAGGGTTGACTTTATATCCTGGGTTTCAAAACAAATGACTTCTATCCATGCTATTATAAAGATGTAAATGAAAATCATGTTTATTAATCCAGTGGTATAGATAGTTCTGCATTGATCTCATTTATAATTTTGAAAATAGATAAGGTCTTTGTAAACATGAAAAACCTTAGTGCTACTTAGTTCTGCTTTCTGACTTTTTGATAAATTCAAGGAAGCATCCTCATTAAAATGGAGTATCTAGGAAGACAAGATTTTTTTGTTTTGTTTTGTTTTGTTTTGTTTTTTTATGGTCAAAGACTACTTAGATGGGAAGTAGATTTTAGGTTAGCACTACTTCTTTCAGTTAATTTTCGACTGATAATTTTATCTTAAGTAGTAAATGTTACTAAGTAGTTAAATTACTTGTACTATACACAAAGCCTGACCACAAAACACAATGCCCTATTTAGACAGACTTCAATTCCCCCCCACCACTTGCAACATTGTAACTCATATCATCCATTTGTAAAATAAAACCACTGCTGGCAGAATAGAGGGGAGAAAAAGAAAATTACTGACTTTATTCAGACAGTAGAATAATATTAACACAAGTAGTTATAATACTTATAAATAATTCAATCACCACTAATATTATTACATGGTATGCTCTATAGACTATTTATATAAGTCAAGCATTGTGCTCAGCTTTTCACATTTATATCACACAATTTTCATATTTCTGTAAGATAAGCATCACCTCCATTTTACCCTTTCTGAAATGATGTTCAGAGAGGATCATTTCTCTGTGATGCTCAGGGTTACACAAGTGAAGTTTGATTGTTTTGTCCCACTCCAAGTTGAATATTCAAAGGGGTCCTTTGATCTTATGATTTAAAAATTCTCCCTATTCAAACAGCATTTGATGATATAGAAAGCATTAGAGAAGAAAAATGTATTAATCTATATGGTGGCTCTTTGTTTTGCTTGAAGTCAATTCCTGCAGTCCTCATAGAGCTCTAGCCCCCAATACAATATTTCTTCCTTTTCTTTAGTTCTCTATTATGTTTTGCTTGTTCAGTAATCCCATATGCTCAGGGTGCTATAACAATAGATAAACATGTTCTGCCTTTATTCAGGGATTTTGTACCATAAATTTATTTTTAGTATATTCTATGTGTGGTTGTTTGTAACCTGTCCTCAAAAAGGAAATAAAGCCGGGCTCGGTGGCTCAGCCTGTAATCTCGCGCCTTGGGAGGCTGAGGTGAGTGGATTGCCTGAGCCCCAGGGTTCGAGACCCGCCTGGGCAGGTGAAACCTCATCTCTACAATAAATCAAAAAAATCAGCCGGGCATGGTAGCGCGTGCCTGTAGTTCCAGCTACTTGGAAGGCTGAGGCGGAAGGATCACCGGAGCCCGGCAGGTCGAGGCTGCGGTGGCCGGGAGCGGCCACTGCACTCCAGTCTGGGCGACAGAGTGAGACGCCAACTCAAAAAAAAAAAAAAAAAAAAGGAAATAAAATTAATATTATTATGGAAAGATGACTGAATCATACTACAGTACAGACTAATTTTTCTGACCTAGTTGATAAAATTGTTTTCTAGTTTTTAATGGGGGAATTCCATTTTATAATATTTGAATACAAAAAACCAAATACTTGTATGCCACTCTATAATATTTTATTGTAATTTGTTTAATTATGCTTAATATAAATATTTAGGAATTGATAAATCATTTTACTTCCATGCCATGGCATGAAGCCATTTTCTTTTTTTTTTTTTTTTGAGTGGAGTCTCACTCTGTCACCCAGACTGGAGTGCAGTGGCCACTCCCAGCCACCACAGCCTCGACCTGCTGGGCTCCGGCGATCCTTCCGCCTCAGCCTTCCAAGTAGCTGGAACTACTGGCGCGCACTACCATGCCTGGCTGATTTTTGATTTATTGTAGAGATGAGGTCTCACCAAGTTGCCCAGGCGGGTCTCGAACCCACGGGCACAGGCAATCCACTCACCTCAGTCTCCCAAGGTGCGGGATTACAGGCTGAGCCACCGAGCCCGGCTGAAGCCATTTTCAAAAATGAAAAAAAATATTTGTTTTATGTGTCATATCTTGAATAAAAGAATTCTTAAAATGATTTAGAGGAGGAATTTCCCTCCCTTTCAAAATGAATTTCCAAAAGTAAGAAAAAAATGAATAACATTTACCTGTAGCAGCGATAAGAATTGGTCAAGGAATAGAACTCTGATTCTGAGGGAGAAATGAGGAACACAGCATGTCTTGGCTCTGAGAGCTCCCCCTTTCCCTTGAAGCTGAATTGATGAGAACAAAATTACAAAATTTCATGGACCTAAACACAACTTATTTTTGTATATTTACCTTTCCACTTGTTTTCCTGAAGAGTGGTGGAAATTGTTACTAAAGAGAAATGTGTGAAACATGGCAAAAAAAGAAAAAGAAAAATAGTGAAAGACGTAAGTATCCAGTAACCCCCTTTTCCAACAGAAAACCAAACCAATGTCATCCACCCCTCTCATCATCTGAGTAGTATAAGAACCCTCCTTCATTCCAGTGCAGTGAGCCTTGAGGTGCTTAATGCCTCAGCACTAATTTTACTTCTCACATATACCCCAGAATTTTAACTCTCAGATAAGCCTTTACCTGACCCATGCCCTCAGGATAGGAAAAAGGAATAGAAAGCAGCCACAATTGTTATCAAATTGAAGTTTAAAAAAAAAAAAAAAACTGTCATCAAATGTAGTAGAAAGTTAGTCAAATTAGTCTCCACACTAAATCAGAAAATGCTTCTCAGGCCTGAGCAGCATGAAATGAAATGGCATAATCAATATGAAAATATTCTATCACTTAATGATAGCAAGAACATTTATAAAGTGAAAATAATTCAAAAAAGAAGTCAGCAACATATTATAAGAGAAAAAAGTCTAGTTTAAAAATATATATATAATTTAAGACAAAGAAGAATTCACTTCATGTACATTAAAAGCATGATTCAAGAAAACTTATTATCAAGAAGGAATTGATCTGAGGTAATTTAAATAAGATGATAGAGGATTGATTGCCTAAAGAAACAATTTTCAGGAAAAAATATTATGAAATAACTTAAATGCAAACTAGCTACATCAAGGAACTAAAAGAATTATTATTATAGAATGAAGATTTCAGATAACCTAACTGAGTGCATATTTAAAAGACAAGAAATTAAAGGGAATAAAATTAATGCAAATAAAAGATATAGTCTAGTATTATACAGTTTGTATCTCTAGAATAGAGATTTGACAGTGGAATGAAAATTATAATGAATAACAGTGTCAAATAATTTTTTTAAAATTCCCTGAAATAATTAATTACTAAATTTTAAATTTTAAAAAATCCAAAAACTTTAACAGTGAATCTTGCAAAATAAAACATTTTTTTCCTTAATTATCAAATCTTAAAGAAATTTTTAAAATAAATAATTCTTCAAATATTCAGGAAGAAAAGCTAACTGAAGTGAGTGGCATTAAAAGTCTAATCTTTTATATAAGTAGCCCGCAAATATATAAAAAAGTGTTTAACATCATGAATAATCAGAGAAATGCAAATTAAATCCACAAATAGATATCATCTTACATCAGTCAGAATGGCTTTTATAAAAAATTCAAATATCAGTGAGGTTGCAGAAAAAAGAAAGTGCTTATACATCATTGGTGGTAACATAAATTAGTTCAACCCCTTTGGGAAACAGTATGAAGATTTCTCAAAGAGCTAAAAATAGAACTACCATTTGACCCAGCAATTCCACTACAGTGTATATACCCAAAAGACAGGAGATTATCTTATGAAAAAGATACCTGCAATCCGGTGTTCATTGCAACACTATTCACAATAGCAAAGTCATGGAATCAACACATGTCCACCAAAGGATGACTGGATAAAGAAAATGTGTGGTATATATAGGGTGTGTATAATGTTATATACACCTCATGACTCATCAAGGAAATTATAATATCCATATAGCGTAAAGAAGAGAAATATCAGTCAGCCTGGATTGGAACTGGCCAGACACTTGACTGGATGATGGCACAAACCGCCAGCAGCTTCCAGACACAATGGGAAAGGCGAGTGAGAGGAATTCAGGAAATCTAGGCTCCTGCCACAGACTTGGAGAACCCCCTGAGCCTTGCAGTATGCCAGTTCCTCATGGCAAGTTGCCTTACCCACAGCCAGGTTCTGCCAAAACCCAGTTGGAGGAATGTATGAAAAAAAAAGCCCTGAGAAGCTCTAGCCACCATATCCCAAGAAGTCAACCCTTGCTGGCAGCTGCTTTCTACCTGACTTTGGAGAGGTCAGGCTCCAAGGGCAAACTCCACAGAGGCAGACAGTTCCTGGATGGAGAGGGCTGTTGAGAGAACCCCTGAGGCCCTAAAGCTGGCTGCATTTTGGCATTCAGAAGACAGACTGCCCGAGGCTAAAGTGGGGGAGCAAGGTGAAACTCATTGCCATAACAAACTCTCACTCCCAAGGAAAACTCTCTTTGTGCAGCCTGGGACAACAGCACTAACTCAGTGGCCAGGGACTCCCTCCAAATCCCCATTAGGGTAGCCAAGAGTGAATATGAGTGGGAAGTTTGCTCTTTTCCCCCCACACCCCACTCCAAGGCTCAAAACAGACAGAAAACATGGTAAACCCCACAGTCCCATCCACTTTCGGTTGGCTGGGCATTCCCTTAAAGTAACATAGGAAAGACAGAAAACCCACAACCACCATCACAGCTGGCTGCCTCACACAAGTGACACCTCCTAACTGGAGGTCAACAGAGCAGCCCATTATATCTACTATAATACTTTTGCTTTGAGGAAGATTTAATCCCAGATCTCAGCTAATACCACTACCCAAGCCACCTTGGCCACTCAGGATGTCTTGAGCCTGTGCAAACACCCAGCACAGAGCAGGCACAGCTGGAAATTGAGAAATTCACAGCAGCAGGAACCCTACAATGCATATATCAGCCATTGGCAACTAAGAAGAAATAGTATACTCAAGCAAGAAGGAACCAGAAAAATAATTCTGAGAAAAAGAAGAGTCCTTCAACAACCCCAAAATCTAATTCTTCAACAATGGACTTTTAAAAAAATGAAATGTTTGAAATTCAAGAGCTAGAATACAAAAAGTTGACTCTAAAATGACTCAGTGAGATCCAGGAGAAAGTTAAAAATTAACGTACAATTTTAAAAAATTATCCAAGATATAAATTAAAAATTCTCCAGAGATAGAGAAATGAAGAAGAAGAGGAAGAGGAAGAGGAAGAGGAAGAAGGAGAAGGAGAAGGGTAAGGAGGAGGAGGAGGAGGAGAAGAAGAAGAAGAAGAAGAAGAAGAAGAAGAAGAAGAAGAAGAAGGAGAAGAAATAATTCTGGAAATAAAGAAGCATTTAGGAAAGTACAAAATGCAGTGGAAATTTTTTAACAGTAGACTAGAACAAGCAAAATAAAGGATCTCAGAATTTGAACACATGGCTTCTGCATTAACCTACTCAGACAAAAATAAAGAAAAAAGAAGCAAGAGAACGGAAGAAAGTCTCCAAGATCTGTGGAATTATGTAGAATGTCCAAACATAAGAATCACAGGTGTTCCTGAGGAAGAAGAGAAAGCAATAAGTTTGGAAAACCTATTTGAGAGAATAATGTAGGAAAACCTCCCTGGTCTTGCAAGAGATCTAAACATCCAGATACAAGAAGCCCAAAGGACCCCCAGAAGATTCATTGCAAAACAGTCAACCCCAAGGCATATAATCATCCAGCTATGCAAAGTTAATGAGAAGGAAAGAATTTTAAGAGAAGTGAGACAAAAGCATCAACTAACTAATACAACAGTAAAACTATCAGACTAACAGCAGATTTCTCAGAAGAAACCCTGCGAGCCAGAAGGGAATAGGGCCTCATCTTCAGTCTCCTTAAACAGAATAACAGTTGACCAAGAATCTTGTACCCTGCAAAACCAAGTTTCATAAATGAAAGAGAAATGTAATCTTTCTAAGACAAGTAAACACTGAGGGAATTTGTCACCACTAGAACAGCTCTACTAGAAATACTCAAAGGAGTTATAAATACTGAAACAAAAGGTCAGAATATACCCCCCCAAAAAAATACTAGAAATCATAAAGTTCACAGGCTTTGTGGAACATCAACACAATATAGAAAATAAACAAATAAAGCAGCCAGATAATAACCAAAATGATGAATGGGATCATACCTTAAAAATCATTATTACCCTTGAATGTAAATGGTCTCAATGCTTCACTACAAATATACAGACTGACAGAATAGATTTTTTAAAAAATCCAAATATCCACTACTTTCAAGTGATTCACTTAATGCACAAAGAATCCTATAGACTCGAGATAAAAAGGTGGAAAAAAAATTCCACACAAATGGAAATGAAAAATGAGCAGAGTAATGATAAAACAGACTTTAAATTAACAACAGTAAAAAGATGACAACGATGGTTACTATAATGGTAAAAAAAAAATCAATCCAACAAGCAGACATAAAATTATAAATATGTATACACCTAAAACCAGAGCTCTCAGCCTTATAAAATAAATTCCATTAGACCTAAAAAGAAATGGACAGCAATACAATAGTAGTGGGAGACTTCGACACTCCACTGACAGCAATTGACAGATCATCAAAGCAGAAAGGCAACAAAAAAGTGAGTTAAACTAGATGCTAGAGCAAATGGACCAGACATCTATAGAACATTACACTCCAAAACTACAGAATATTCAATTTTCCAATCTGTATGTAGAACATTCCTTAATATAGACCATATGATAGGCCAAAAATCAAGTCTCAATACATTTTTTAAAAATTGAAGACCTATCAGGCATCTTCTCAGACCACAGTGAAATAAAACTAGAAACTTACCCCAAGAAGAACTCATGAAACCAAACAAAAACTTGGAAATTAAGTAATCTGCTCCTGAATGATCCTTGGGTCAACAATAAAATCAAAATGGAAATTTTAAAAATTGCTCAAAATGAATGACAACAATGAAATAACTTATCAAAATCTCTGGGACACAGCCAAAGTTGCACTCAGAGGAAAATTTATAGTGCTTAAGGCCTACACTAATAAGACTGAAAGATTGCACATTGGCAACCTAATATCTCACCTTAAGGAACTAGAAAAGCATGAACAAACCAAGCCCCAAGCTACCAAAAGAAAAGAAGTAAGGAAAATCAGAGCAGAACTAATAAAATTGACAATAAAAAAAATACAAAGAATAAATGAAACAAAAAAATTGGTCCTTTGAAAAGACAAACAAAATTGATAGACCACTAACTAGATTAAGAACTGACAAGAGAGGATTCAAATTAACACAATCAGAAATGAAAATTAATACATTAAAACTGATACCACAGAAATACAAAAGATTATTCAGGATTATTAATAACACCTCTATGCAAAAAACTAGAAAATTTAGAGAAAATGGATAAATTATTCAATACATGCAATCCCCAACCTTGAATCAAGAAGAAATCAAAAACCCTGAACAGACCAATAATGAGTAGTAAGATTGAAACAGTAACTAAATTCTCCCAAAAGAAAAGAAGAAAAAGAAAAAAATGCCAAGGACTTGATGGACTTACAGTTGAATTCTATCACACATTCAAAAAACTGATATCAGTTTTACGAAGCTATTCCATAAAAGTGAAGAGGATAGAATTCTTCCAAGCTCATTCTGTGAAGGCAGTATCACCTTGATACTGAAGCCAAAAAAGGACACATGCACAAACACACACACACACACACAACTACAGACCAATATCCCTCATGACATAAATTTGAAAATTCTCAACAAAATAATAGCAAACCAAATTAAACAGTACATAAACAAAAACCCACGAGGATAAGGCATGTTTAATCCCAGGTATGCAAGGATGGTTTCACATATAAATCAATAAACATGATCCATCATATTAACAGAATTGAAAATAAAAATCATATGATCATTTCAACAGATGCAGAAAAAGCAATTAATAAAATCCAGCATCCCTTCATGATAAAAACCCTCAGCAACATAGACATAGAAGAAACAGTCCTCAAAATAATAAAAGCCATATATGACAAACCCAGAGCAACATATCCTGAATAGAGAAAAGGTGAACACATTCCCCCTCAGAACTGGAACAAGGCAAGGATGCTCACTTTCACCACTCCTATTTAACATATTACTGAAAGTCATGCCCAGAACAATCAGTCCAGACAAAGAATTGGAATATCTAAATTAGAAAAGAAGAAATAAAGCTATCTTTGTATGCCAACAATAAGATTTACAACTAGATAATTCTTAAGATTCCACCGAAAGATGCCTGCATTTGATAAATGAACTTAGTAAAGTTTCAGGATACAAAACAAACTTACACAAGTCAATAGCACTGCTATACACCAAGCTAAGAATAAAATCATGAACTCAATTCCATTTACAATAGCAGCCCCAAAGCTAAAATACCTAGGAATATATTTAACCAAGGATTTGAAAGCTCTCTACGGGGAGAACTACAAAACACTGAAGAAAGTCATTGTAGAGGACACCAACAAATTGAGAAACATCCCATGCTTACAGATGGTATCAAGAATTAACATTGTTAAAAAAGACCATATTACCCAAAGTAATCTACAGATTCAATGCAATGTCTATCAAACTATCACTTTCATTTTTCACAGATTCGAAAAAACAATCCTAAAATTCATACGGAAACAAAAAAGAGCCAGAATAACCAAAGCAATCCTATTCAAAAAGAACAAAGCTGGAGACATAAAGTTATAAAACTTCAAATTATACTATAAGACTGTAGTAACTAAAATAACATGGTTCTGGTACAAAAACAGACATGTGAACCAATGGAACACGATAGAGAATACAGAAATAAATACAATCAATTGATCTTTGACAAAGCAGACAGAAACATGCATTGGGAAGAGGACACCCTATTCAATAAATTTTGCTGGGAAAATTGGATAGTTACATGCAGAAAAATGAAACTTGATCCTTGTCTCCACATAAAAAAATCAACTCAAGATAGATTAAAGACTTAAAAGTCATACCTGAAACCATAAAAATTCTAGAAGAAAGCCTAGGATAAACTCTTCTGGACATTGATCCAGACAACAAATTTATGGCTAAAACCCCAAAAGCAAATGCAATAAAAACATAAATAAATAAGTGGGACTTTGAAACTAAAAAGTTTCTACACAGCAAAGGAAATAATCAACAGAACAAACAGGCAATCTACAGAATGGGAGAAGATATTTACAGACTATACATCTAAATGACTAATATCCTGACCTGGCACAGTGGCTCACACCTGTAATCCCAGCAATTTGGGAGGCGGAGGCGAGAGGATTGCCTAAGTCCAGGGGTTCGAGACCAGCCTTAGCAACATGGCAAGACCTCATCTCTACAATAAATCAAAAAATTAGCCGAGTGTGGTGGCACACACTCATAGTTCTAGCTACTTGGAAGGCTGAGGTGGAAGGATTACCTGAGCCCAGCAAGTCGTGGCTGTGGTGGTTGTGAGCATGCCACTGCCCTCCAGCCTGGGCAGCAGAGTGAGACTACAACTCAAAAAAAAAAAAGGACTAATATAGAGAATCTATAAACAAATCAGCAACAACAAATCAAATGGCCACATTGAAAAGTGGGCAAATGACTTCTTCACAACGAGTTTGCCGCCAGAACACAGGTGGGAAAACCACCCCTAAAGACCAAAATGGGAAAGGAAAATACACACATTAACATGGTCGTCACTGACCACATAGATTCTGTCAATCCACCACTACTGGCCACCTGATCTACAAATGCGGCAGAATCGACAAAAGTACCATTGAGAAACTTGAGAAGGAAGCTGCTGAGATGGGTGTGCCTGGGTCTCGGATAAACTGAAAGCTGAGTATAGACATGGTATCACCACTGATAGCTCCTTGCGAAAATTTGAGACAAGCAAGGACTATGTCACTATAACTGATGCCCCAGGACACAGAGACTTCATCAAAAATATGATTACAGGCACCTCTCAGGCTGACTGTGCTGTCCTAATTGTTGCTGCTGGTGTAGGTGCATTTGAAACTGGTATCTCCAAGAATGGGCAGACCTGTGGCCATGCCCTCCTAGCTTACACACTGGGTGTGAAACAACTAATTGTTGGTGTTAACAAAATGGATTCCACAGAACCACCCTAAGCTAGAGGAGATATGAAGATATTTTTAAGGAAGTCAGCACTTATATTAAGAAAACTTGCTGCAACTTCGACACAGTAGCATTTGTGCCAATTTCTGGTTGGAATGACGGCAACATGCTGGAGTCAAGGGTTAACATGCCTTGGTTCAAGGGATGGAAAGTCACAGGTAAAGATAGTAATGCCAGAGGAACCATGCTGCTTGAAGCACTGCACTGCATCCTGCCACCAACTTGTTCAACTGACATGCCCGTGTGTCTGCCTGTCCAGAATGTCTACAAGATTGGTGGTATTGGTACTGTCTCTGTGGGCCGAGTGGAGACAGGTGTTCTCAAGCCTGGCATGGTGGTCACCTTTGCTCCGGTCAATGTTACAACTAAAGTAAAGTCTGTTGAAATGCACCTTGAAGCTTTGAGTGAAATTCTCCCTGGGAACAACATAGGCTTCAATGTCAAGAATGTGTCTGCCAAAGATATTCACCGTGACATTGCTGGTGACAATAAAAATGATCCACCAATGGAAGTAGCTGGCTTCACAGCTCAGGTGATTATCCTGAACCATCCAAGCCAAATTAGTGCTGGCTATGCCCCTGTACTGGATTGTCACACGGCTCACATTGCAAGCAAGTTTGCCGAACTGAAGGAAAAGATTGACTGCTGTTCTGGTAAGAAGATGGAAGATGGTCCTAAATACTTGAAGTTTGGTGATGCTGCCATCATCAATATGGTTCCTAAAAAGCCCATTTATGTGGAGAGCTTCTCTGACTACCCTTTTCTGAGTCATCTTGCTGTCTTTGATATGAGGCAGACAGTTGGGTGTCATCAAAGCAGAGAACAAGAAGGCTTCAGGAGCTGCAAGATCACCAAGTCTGCCCAGAAAACTCAGAAGCCTAAATGAATATTATCCCTTATACCTGCCACCCCTGTCTTAACCAGTGGTGGAAGAACGGTCTCAGAACTATTTGTTCTGTTTGGCCATTTAAGTTTAATAGTAAAAGATTGGCTAATGATAACAATGCATCATAAAACTTACAGAAGGAAAGGAAAATGTTTTGTGGGCCATTTTGAGTTTTTTTGCATGTGGCAGTTTTGTTAGTTTTTGAAATCAATACTTTTTAATGGAAACAACTTGACCAAAAAACCTGACACAGAATTTTGAGACCCATTAAAACAAAGTTTAATGAGAAAAACAAGTGGGCAAATGATATGAACAGACAACTCTCAAAAGAAGATATACAAATGGACAACAAACTGTTGATGGGAATCAACCTCTATAGAAACCAGTATGGCTATTATTTCCCAAATAACTAAAAGTCAATCTACCATTTGATCTAGCCACCCCACTACTAGGTATCTCTTCAAAGGAACCAAGGTCGTTAAATGAAAACATCTGCATCTCTTATCCATTGCAGCACAATTCATAATTGCAAAGATGTGGAATCAACCTAAATGCCCATCACCTGATCAGTGGATAATGGAAGTATGGTATATATACACTATGGAATATTATTCAGCCATCAAAAAGAATGAAAATAATGTCTTTTGAAACAACTTGGATGAAATTAGAAAGCAACATCCTGAGTGAATTAACTCAGAAACAGAAAACCAGACACCATATGTTTTCACGCATAAGTCAGAGCTAAACCAAGGATCTGTAAAGGCATGGGTGGATAACGGTATAATGGATACAGGAGACTAAAAAGGGGAGGAGGGAAAGGGATGGAGAAACAAATTTAATAACCTTTTGTGTACAATGCGCACAGGTGAGAGTATTGGGTACACTTAAAGCGCAGACTCCTCACCAGTATACATTGCAATCATGTAATAAAAGCTATTTGTATCCCCTAAAGCTATTGAAAAAAATACATTCTGTATATTTTACTCACTTACTATCTGTAAATGCATACATGCACACACATACACACACATACAACACAAAAAGAATCTGGGAAAGATCAATGAAAAATCATATCAGTGATTTTTCTTCAACATTTTTGAGTTTCTGTTTGGGGAAGTTTTCATTCACTTTCTTACTTGTATTTGTTTACCTCATTTACATCCACTATCAGTCTAATTTTATTGCTGTGAGCATTTAACATTTTGATGAAAACAAAGTTACTTTTTTTCTACTAAACCAAAAACTTTACTATTTAATCATAAACAATTTCATTATACTTTTTCATTCTGATGTCCTCTTGTAGCATGTTTTATTAGTAAAACAAATCTACTCTAATATATGTAAATACCAACTGTATCATTTTAAGGCATATGGAATTTATTATTTTTCTTTGTTTACTTGCCATCCTGGAAAATAGATGTGCTTGATATATTGTTGAGTGAATAAATGCATTAAAAAACGAATACATGAGATAATAACAAACTTAAGCAGCCAATATTTACTTTTTCTTTTACTTTGGTCTAAATCATATGAGCTTGGGAAAAAGACATGCTTTAAAATAAAACAAACACATAATAATGATATATCTTGAATTTAAAAACTTCATTACACAGACTTCAAGAAATTATTAGTCACATTTTCTTCATATTTATTGGTATATCTATTGAAATATGAAAGTTGAGACAATAATTTTCACTCATTCAAAGACCTAGCATTCGGTTATAGTTTTTCGTTACTGTCTTTCTGATGACAGGTTAATTAATCAGACCCATTTTATTATGCTTATTACAGAGTGATAATATAACTCTATTTTTGTTAATCGTTATTCCTTGGTTTTCCTGTACAGAGAGTGCCAAAAAAATACATACACATTTTAAGAAAGAAAAAAACAGTATTAAAATTGTGATGCTGAATATATACCGGATAACAAAAGATGAATACAAGTCACATTTGACTTCTGCAATTACAAGAGGTGCTCAAAGTCATTACCGTCAGTGTCCAGATACTTCTTTTTTGACATCCCAGGTATTCTGACTGTCCAATTTGTGATCTTGTAGAAGTTATCTCTCCATGCGCATTCTCCTCTAATCAGTACAAAAATCACCATGTACTTTCTAGCACTTGCACTGAAGAAAAAAGCCCTGGTTTGACTACAATAGAGACAATAGCGAGGATCAAAGGTTGAAGACAAAAGATTCTACAGAAATTAAAAGAAAAGCTGCTAAAAGTCACAACAGCTCTTTTTGTTATTTTCTGGGCTGTAATTTATGAAATCAGTTTTCATTTTAAAGTTCCCTAATTTTCTCCCACTTCAGTCTAAGATACAGCACACATGAGTATTGAAGACAGACGGCCCCTTAAAATGGTTCAATCAGGCAGTATTTGTAAAGAAGTTGCAGATTGACACTTGGATTTCTTGGTATCAGTCTTCATAATCTTCTATATTTAGCTAAAAAAAAAACTATTGTAACATTTCCCTAAACTCAGTTCACCAAAATGGATGCAACAAATTGTTTTTGGAATTAGGTATTCTCTTTTTTTAAAAATTTAATTTTAAAATGTAGGGTATAATTCAGGGTTAGGTGCATATGTGGTCATTGTACAGGTAAAGTGTGGGTACCCTTATTGTTGGTATGTGCTCCCCTCCCCTGGCAGTATCTACTACTACTGCCAATCCCTTTCTTATAGTATTATGGTAAGTGTTCGGGGTTCACTTATGAGTGAGTACATGTGGGAACAGATCTTTGTTTCTATGATAAATCACTGAGTATTATAGATTCTAATTCCATCCAGGTTGCTGCAAAGTTCATATTTTGTTTTTCTTTATGGCTGCATAATAGTCCATCGTGTAAATGTACCACATTTTCTTTATCCAGTCCACTTTTGATGGGCTGCACGGTTGGTTCCATGTTGCTATTGTGAATAATGCTGCAATAAACATGTGTGTGCAGGTATCTTTTTTATGGAGTGATTTGGGTTCCCCAGGGTATATTCCCAGTAGGGGGATTGCGGGTTCATATGGAAGGTCGATTTTCAGATTTTTTAGAAATTGCCACACTGTTTCCACAGAGGTGCACTAGTGTGTATTCCCACCAACAGTGTAGAAGTGTTCCCTTTTCCCCACGGAATTAGCGATTCTCTTTAATTCCTAGTTACAAATAACTGGCTTAGAGCAAATTCCCAATCTTGTAGGCTCCAGTTCCTATGTAGTGCTCTGGATAGATATCTCTCATCACAGGCTCAAGTGTCCTTAGAAAGGGATAGAGGCCACCATAGTTTCTCTTTGGTATTTAAACAAATGCTTTCAAACTTTTTGTATTATTAAATGTGGAATGGCTCAGAGGGAGAGAAAGAAGAGGAGAGGAAAGATTATTTGTTAAAGAAATTATTTCTAATTTACAAAGTCTTGTTAACAGCATTTATTATGATTAATATACAATTTCATTATTCCATTATATATATGTGTGTGTATACACACACACACACACACACACACATATATATAATTTTTTTTTTAAGTTGGAATCTCACTCCATCACCCAGGCTGGAGTGCTGTGGCACAGTCACGGCCACCCAATTGTCGACCTGCTGGGCTCCGGTGATCCTTCCGCCTCAGCCTTCCAAGTAGCCTGAACTACAGGTGCATGCTACCACACCCGGCTAATTTTTTATTTGTTCTAGAGACGAGGTCTCGCCAAGTTGCCTTGGTTGGTCTCAAACCTGTGGGCTCAGGCAATCCACTTGCCTCAGCCACCCAAAGTGCTGGGATTACAGGCCAAGCCACTGAGCCCGGTCTATATATTTTTTTGAGTCAGAGGGTCTCACTCTGTCACTCAGGCTGGAGTGCAGTGGCACAATCATGGCTCCCTGCAGCCTCAACCTCCTAGGCTCAGACGATCCTTCCACCTCAGCCTCCGGAATACAGGCACATGCCACCACACCTAGATTTTTTTTTTTTTTTTTTTTGTAGAGATGAGGTCCTGCTATGTTGCCTAAGCTGGTCTCAAACGCTTAGGCTTAAGCAATCCTCCTCTCTCAGCCTTCTAAATTGCTGGGATTACAGAAGTGAGCAATATATTTTCTTAAAATAAACTGACCTTGTATATCTTTATTAATATCAGTATAAAACTATTTCAAAATCTTATTCAATCTTATTCAAATTCATCTTACCTCCATTTTATGGAAGTAAGTGAGACCATCCTCTAGTTTTATTCTTGAAAGTTATCTTTGTTAGATTTTGGTGTTTCCTCATTATGAGTTATGTTGTGTGGCTTGACATAATTTTCTATATTCTGATTCCTAGTATGTGCCTTGGAATTATATGTTTCTTAAATTTAAAAGAATTTGCAAGTAAAAGAGCCTCAATCAGAGTATCTTTATATTTTTATTTTTATTTTTATTTTTGAGTTGGAGTCTCACTGCACTCTGGAGTGCAGTGGCACACTCATGGCCACCCCAGTGTCAGTCTGCTGGGCTCCGGTGATCCTTCCACCTCAGCCTTCCAAGTAGCCGAAACTACAGACATGCGCTACCACACCCAGTTAATTTTTGATTTATTGTAGAGACAGTTCTCGCCTATTTTCCCGTGCTGGTCTCGAACCTAAGGGCTCAGGCAATTTACTCACCTTGGCCTCCCAAAGCGCTGGGATTACAGTCTCAGCCACTAAGCCCAGTCATAATTTTTAAAAATAATGTTTTCTCAATTTCTTGCATGGATTTACCAGGTTTTATTCTTGAGTCTATTCAGATTTTTCAGGTTTTCTTCCTCAGTCTTTATTCTTGAGTAATACAGAATGTTCTACTTCATTTATAATGTCAGAAGTATTTGCAGAATTTATATTGTATTATCTATTTTTTTTCCTATTGGCTCTATATCAATTTTAACAACATACTTTTAGTCCTAATATATCTTATTTGATTATTAGAGGCTTCATTTTTTAAAGCTCTGTTATAACTATTAATGTGCTAATAAATACCAGAAGTACATATTAAAAAGGCTTAAAAACAAGGTGTTATTTGTCGCAAGATGTAGAAAGGTCAAGGTTCATGCAGAAGTTGTAGCCTGCCTTTAAGAAACTGCATGTCTTCTATCTGTCATCATCATTTACTTGTCTCCTCAAAATCAAAGGAAGGTTGCTGCATCTTTAAAAATAACTTGTGAAAAGGGGGAAGATGTAAAAAGCAAAAGGGTTATATCTCATTGGGTAGCTTGTGGCTTGCCTATTCATTTTGGAAAAAAAAATCCAAAATTTATAGAAAAGTTGCAATACCGCTACAAAGAATTTTACCTAAGAATAAAATGCTAACTTAATGTCCCATAACCTCCTACGTTCTCACAAATAAGTTATTCTCCTACAAAATCAAATACAACAAACAAACTCGTGAAGTTAGAATTGAAGCATTACTAACTTCTAATTCCAGGCTTCATTTAAGTTTCACCAAGTATCTGGTTTTTGCTTGTTTTTAAGACTCGAGAGATGATCTCTTGCTGATTACATTTTTAAATTTATATGTAGATGGGTTCAGTTGTTGTCAGTCTCTTGGAATCTTCATTTAAGTCCACCAATTACATAGAAATATTATTTTCTTGTCTTCTTCTGACTTTGTGTGTTTTTTTATTATCATTGTAATACTTGTTTTATAAAGTGTGTTTTCAGGGTGCTTAAATGCTTTCTTTCTCCTGGAAGTTATTATATACTGTTATTGTAAGTTATAATGCAAACATGTTGTTAAAAAAACAAACTTGTCCAGGTCTGCTTTTTCTTTTTGGGTAAATTATATATTTTTTTCAAGTCTATTAAAGTTTCTAATTTGTAAAGTCTATAAAGCCTATTAGAGTTTTTATTTATTCTTTTGTTGGAGATTAGCAGTTATAGTATTTCAGATAATTGTACATTTCATCTACATTTTCAAATTTATTGCTTTAAATTGTTTAGGCAATTTGCTCAATATATTCGTTTGTAGTGTCTTTGCTATGCTCCATCTCACATTTTTCTTGTTCAGTCTTAACAAAATTCTTAAAATTTTATTAATCTTTCCAAAGACCTTCCTCTTTGGTCTTCTCTTTTGCACTTTGTTTTATTTGAATTAATTTATATTCTTGTATATTTTCTTCTCTCTGTTTTCTGAGTTACTGTCCCTTTCTCAGTAAATAGTAACTCCCCTCTGTCAAAAAACTCAGACTCAAAACTTGAAGACATTACTTCTGTTCTCTCAAAATTCACCTCATCCAGTAGAAATTATGTCAGCTCTGTATTCAAAATATATGCATTGGATAACTTTGACCTTTGTAAAAGATATTTTTTAATAGGAAGCCAGTGCTTTCATTGAGAATAACTATAAAATCTTGATAAATGACAAAAGAAAAAAATATTTAAAGACATCAGTGACTTAAAGTCTATTTTGTTTGATATACGAGGTCTGACATTTAAGTTCACAAACTTGCCACTATGCTCTTTCTCTGGCAGCACTGTACAAACAACTCGGTAAGGTTTCTTAACCTTGGTATCTCTGTGTCTCACAACTGTGTTAGTGTCAACATGTGGTGGTGTCTTGCTGAGTGTCGTTCATTAGTGTTGTTGCAGGTTTCTGTGTGCCGTCACGAGAATGTCAGAGTTTGAATTGCAGCAATGAACAGATGTTAAAATTATTGTTAGACTTGGCAAGAGTGGAGGTGAAATCAGGGACATGTTAGTCCAAGTTTATGGAGATAATGCCATGAAGAAAATGGCAGTGTACAAATAGATTAAATGTTTCCCTGAGGGGAGAGAAAGCATTACTTATGAAGAAAGGTCAGGATGGCCAGTAACGAGCAGAGCTGACTAATACATTGCAAAAATTAGTTGAATTGTATGACAAAACTATTGGTTGACTGTGAGAAGCACAGCAGAACAAATAAACACAAAAACAGAAGTAGTTTGGAAAATCTTAAATGGAAATCTTGACCTCAGAAAAGTGTGTGCAAAAATGGCCTCGAGGGAGCTCTTGCATCACAACAACGCACCAGCTTACATAGCAATGTCTATGAGGGAGTTTTTAGCCAGTAAACAAAAAACTGTATTGGAGCACTTGCCCTACTCACCTGATCTGGTCCCCAATGACTTTTTTCTTCACTTGAAGATAAAGGAAATATTGAAGGGAAGACCTTTGGATGACATTCGGGACATTAAGTGTAATATAACAACAGTTTTGATGCTTTGATGGCCATTCTGGAAAAAGAGTTCCAAAATTGGATTAGGTGCTGGAGTTGATGTATAACTTACCAAGGGGAGTACTTTGAAGGTGAGCATAGTGATACTCAGCAATGAGGCATGTAGCACTTTTTTCTAGGATGAGTTTGTCAGCTTAATTGTCAGCCCTCATGCCTATTCTCTTTGGTTTAGATTTGCAAGAGTTGTTTCCAACCCACCACTTTCAGTCTGTATATTATCTTATTTTATTTTATTTGTTTTTTGAGTCATAGTCTCACTCTGTCGCTCAGGCTGGAGTGCAGTAGCATGCTAACAGCCATCCCAGAGTCAACTTGCTGGAATCTGGCAATCCTTCCTCCTCAGCCTTTCAAGTAGCCAGAACTACAGGCGCACATTCCCATGTCCAGCTATTTTTTTTTTTTTACTGATTGTAAAGATGAGGTCTCACCATGTTGCCCAGACTGTTCTCTAACTGGTAGGATCAGACAATCCTCTCACCTCAGCCCCCCAAAGTGCTGAGATTATAGGCTTGAGTCACCACACCTGGCCTGTATATTCTTAAAGCTAAGAATATACATCCTGTAAGCAGCATTATAGTTGGATTTAAAAAACCCACTTAGCCTTTCTAAACATTTTGATGAGAGAAGCTAACCCACTTATGTTTAAAGTAATTATTGATAGGTAAGGACTTACTATTGCCATTTTGTGAATTGTTTTCTATTTTTTATTTTCATTCTTCTACTCTTGCTGTCTTCCATAATGACTTGATGATTTTCTATAGTGATATGCTTTGATTTCTTTATCTTTATCTTTTGTGTACCTTCTATAGGTGTTTATTTTGTGGTTACCATGAGATTTCCAGAAAACATCTTGTAATTTTACCAGCCTATTTTAGCCACAAGAAAAGTTTCACTTTAATTGTATACAAAACTTTACATTTTGGATCCCCCTGAATTTTATAATTTTGATGTAACAAATTACATCTTTTTATATTGTGTATTCATTAATAAAATATTGTATCTATTGTTATTTTTAATACTTTTTCTTTTAACTCTTATACTGGAGTTAAATGCAATTTACATCCTATCATTACACTATTTAGAGTATTCTCAATTAAACTATATGTTTACCTTTACCAGTGAATTTTATACTTTCACATGTTTTCATGTTAGTAAGTAGGCTACCTACAGATTAAATGATGTCTTATTGAAGTTACAATGATATTTTTTACAAAAATAGGAAAAGCATTTCTAAAATTCACATAGAACCACAAAAGATATCAAATTGTCAAATCAGTCTTGAAAGGTAGGCACATAGTGGGAGACATTACACAACCAGATCTCAAAGTATATAATAAAGCTATGGAATTAAAACAGTATAATACTGACATAAAAATAGACAAATAGAACAATAGAACAGTAACAAAAAAATCCCAGAATAGAGTAAGACCACACAATTGTGATCAACTAATCTTCAACAAGGCACCAAGGACACGTAATGTGGAAAGAATCATTTCTTCAAAAAATAATGTTGAGAAATCTGGATATACACATTCAAAAGAATGAAATTAGATCCCTTACTTTATAGCATACATGATAACTAGCTCAAAGGGGATTAAAGACTTAAACATAAGACCTGATGCTGTTAAAATAGTAAAAGAAAAATTTTAAAAAGCTCCTTAATATTGATATTGGTAATGACTTTTTGGATGTGACACCAAAAGCACAGGCAACAAAAGCAAAAAAATAGTCAAGTGGAATTATATCAAACTGGAAAGTTTTTATAGAGAAAAAAAATCAGCAAAATGAAAAAGCAACCTATAGCATGAGAAAAACATTTTCAAACCATATATCTGATACTGGAATAATATCTAAAATATATTCATGCAAATTAATAGTAAAAAAATCAAATAATCCATTAAAAATATGCAAAGGACTGGAATAGACATTTTTCCAAAGAAGACACACAAACAGCCAACAGATATATGAAAAAGTACTTGAAGTCACTCATCATTGGGGAAACGCAATTTGAAACCACCATAAGATATCACCTCACACTTGTTAGGATGGCAGTTATCAAAAAGTCAAATGATAACAGGTGTTGACAAGACTATGGAGAAAAGGGAACCCTTGCACACTGTTGGTGGGAATGCAAATTGGTACATACATCAGTTATAGAAAACAATATAGTGGACCGGGCTTGGTGGCTCAGTCTGTAATCCCAGCACTTTGGGAGGCGAAGGCAAGTGGATTGCCCGAGACTGCAAGTCTGAGACCAGCCCAGGCAACTTGGCGAGACCTCGACTGTATCTACAATATATAAAAAAAAATTGACTGGGTGTGGTGGTGTGTGCTTATAGTTCTGGCTACCTGAAAAGGGAGTCGGAAGGATCGCTGGAGCCCAGCAGGTAGACGCTGGGGTGGCCGTGAGTGTGGCACTGCATTCCAGCTATGTGACAGAGTGAGACTCCAACTCGAAAGGAGAGAGAGAGAGAGAGAGAGAGAGAGAGAGAGAGAGAGAGAAGAGATTCCGGAAAAACTAAAGATAAAGTTATCATGTGATCTAGCAATTTCACTTCTGGGTATATATTCAAATAAATTAAAATTAGTATCTTGAAGAGATAGCTGCACTCCCATGTTCATTGCAGCATTGTTCACAATAGCCAAAATATAAAAACAACCTAACTGTCCAACTATGGTTGAATATATAAAGAAAATGTATATACAATGGAATAATATTCAGTCATTAGAAAGAAAGAAATTCTGCCACTTGGACCAACATAATTTAATCCAGAAGATGTTATGCTAAGTGAAATAAGCCAGACACAGAAAAATAAGTACTAAATGACCTCATTTATATTTGGAATCTAAAGAAGTTGAACACACAAAAATAGAGAATAGAGCAGTGATTGCCAGGGGCTTGAGGTTGGGAGAAATGACAGAATTTTGTTCAAAAAGTACACATTTTCACTTATAAGATCAGTAGGTCCTGGGGAGCTAATGCACAGACTAGTAACTGTAGTTACTAATAATTCATTATACACTTGAAATTTACTAAGAAAGAATTAATTAGCTTGATTATGGCAATCACTTCACAATGCATACATGTATCAAAACATCACATTGCACAACTTAAATATATACAAGTGTTCTTTGTCAATTAAACCTCAATACTTCTGGGAAAAATAAAAGTAAAAGCATCAGTTAGATGTAAAAGTAACGAGGACCACAGGAGTGAAAATTACAGAGAGGGAAGACATTTTAAGGTGTGAGCCGAGAATTTACATCTCCCTGAGGTCATTCTACTTCTTAATGTGGGCTTGGAAGCAGAAATAGTCCAAACCTACTCCAGACAGGACCTTTAATGAAAGACAGAAAAACGAGAGCAGTTTTTGATGGTTTCACAATAAAGAGTAACAAAATTGGAACATTGGTAAATCCCTTACAAAGATGATTTTCCCTTCCAGATTTTGTGAGGAATGTTAAAACTGTGTTAGGTAGCAGATTAAAGAACTAACCAAAGACTCAGAACAGTAGAGTTGAACTTCATGTAATTTCACAGGAGTTAGGAATGAAAGACCCACTTACAGAAGACTCCATGTGAATAACAAAGAGGAGTGGAAAGGTCTTCAGGGAGTGGTAAAGTGACTGACGATTTCTTGCCATTTTTAAATGAGGATAGTGTCAATCTAAACTCTAAGAGAAGCTTGGAATCAGGGTCAGGACCTTAGATGGCTGCTAGCTGGGAATAAGAATTTAATTAGAATTTGGATTACCTGCATGAGGTTAGAATGACAAACTAGAACTTGGTTATTTTACCCTGCCTTTCGAATTCACATTCACAGAATGATAAAGTTTGTGTCTAGTTTCATTTGTGTCTAGTTTCTTTTGCACAGCCTAGTCTTTTGGAGACTTATGTTATTCCCTTTCTCAGCATTTTGTTCTTTTTAGTATGATTTTTCAGTATTATTTTGTATGAAAATACCACATTTTGTTAATCTATTCTGCTGCTATTGGACATTTAAAATGTTTCTAGGTGTTGGCTGTTATAAATAAAGTTCTATTAGGATTATTGTACATGTGCTTTGTGATTATAAGCATAGATTTATCTGCGTATAATTGAGAAAAGGAATTGCTAGATCACATATGAGTCTATGTGTAATTAATGTCAAAGAGTTTTCCAAAATGATTGTAAAAATCTATAAGTAATTAATGTCAAAGAGCTTTCCAAAATTATTGTAAAAGTTTTTCTTCCCAACCACAGTGTATGAAGTTATATTTTCTCCATGTTTTTACTTACACTTAGGATTCTTTTTTTTTTTTTAATTTAGACATTCTGGTAAATGTATGATTATGATCTCAGTTGGGATTTAATTTGCATGATTCTGCTTAGTAATGATAGTAATGAGACTGAGTTCCTTCTTATATATCTTTGGTTTGAATATACTACTTGATTAATTGCCTGCTCATCTTTGACATTCTAAAATTTGGATTATTTGGATCATTTCCTTTTTCTTGTTTAATAAAGATCTGTCTAAGCCTAAGTCATGAATATACTCTATTTTCTCCCATAGGTTTAATTGTCTTAATTTTATGTTTAGGCTTAAGATAAAGGTCATATTACTTCTTCAAGAATGGTATGAGGTAAGTCTCAAGGTTCATAATTTTTCCATATAGTTAACCAATCATTCAAGCATCTCATAGAAGAGTCTATCCTCTCTCCCAGTAACCATAATGGTGACTAAACTGGTGACAGTATGTGGGTATATTTCTAGATTTTATTTTTGGTTCCATTGTTCTAGTTGTCTAACACTATGCAATAAACTTCTTAAACAGTGTAACTTTATAGTGTCTTGAAACAGGGAGTATAAAACCTCTAATGTTGTTCATTATTATCTAAAATTGTTTTAGCCTTTTCAGGATCTTTGTGTTTTTATATGATTTGTATGATCAGTTCATCAATCTACATTAAAAAACCTGCTGAGATTTTGACTGCGACCATATTAAATTTATAGATCGATATTTGGTGATTTAGTGTCTTAACAATATTGAGCCTTCACTGAACTCATCAATAATTTAAGTATTCTTTGGTTTCTCTAAACAATGTTTGTAATTTTTATTATAAAAGTTTTGCATATCTTCTATTGAATCATTGCTAAGTATGGGCATGTTTTGTAATATTATATGTGGCATTTAAAAATTTTATTTACAGTATTTTATTATTGGTATATATAAATACAGTTGAATGTTCTATATTATTCTTGATTCCAACCAACATTTTTAATCTGTTATTCAAAATAGTTTGCACATTATTTTGGATTCTCTACACACAAAGTCATGTCATCTTAGAATTTTAAAAATTACTATATCTCTCTATATTAGTATAGCCTCCATAAAGCTATATGTGAAACTGTCTTAAAACTCACTTTCCTAATAATAAATGTTTAGATTGCAAGTTTGAAAATTATAGATTTAGGGTTGGTGTTTACTCTGGTTTTGCTTGTTAACTTTAATATCTGGAGTTGGCTAACTATTTGATGAGGTGAGCTGGCTGTCAACTGGTATGTTGCAGCTGGACTCCAAATGTTTTCCACATTCATCCATTGGAATAACTGGGCAAGTTCTCAAGGTGAAAACAGAGATGCAAAAGTAAACAAGTTCAATTGTGGAAGCACACACAAAGTTTCTGTTTATGCAGCAGCCCAGTAGTCAAAGTATATATCACGTGTTTAATCACAGTGGGCTGAGTATAATCTTCTGCTCCAAGTGGAAGACTACTCAAAAGTTATATAGAAAAGGGTGCATATATGGAAAGATGTAAATAATTTGGGTCATTAATACAATTTACCACACTTTCCAAACCAGATAGCTTTTATATCTTCTTATTAGACGAGTTAGTTTATACATACAATGTTGATAGAAAGGCTGAAATGGGCAATTATATCTTTTTTTAACATAATAGGATGGATCCAAAGGATATTTTTGATAAATATAAAATTCTAGATTTATAGCTTTCTTCATTCAGGTCGCTAAGCATTTTTTTTCCTGCTGTCCCTTGAATAATCAGCATTAATTTTATTTTCACTTCTCTCTACATGCTTATTTATTTCTCTTTAAAAATAAATGTTTAAATCTATAGAAGTTTTATATTTACAGAAAAATTGTGAAGATAGTACAGAGAGTTCTCACTATCCCCATATATGCTGTTTCTCTTCTTATAACATCTTACATTAGTGCGGTACATTTTTTACAATTAATTAAGCAATATTTATACATGATTATTAATTATATTCATACTTTATTCAGTTTTTTGTAGTCTTACATAATGTTCTTTTTCTGTTCCAGGATCTCATCTGAATACCAAATTACTTTTAGTCATCATATCTTCTTAAGATCCTCTGGGCTGTGACAGTCTCTGACTTCCTTGTTTTTGATAACCTTGTTTTGATAACCTTGACAGTTTTCTGGATTACAGTTCAGGGGTCAGATATTGTCAGGGTTATCTCTCAATAAACATTTGTATGCTTTCTTATTATTACAGTAGGATTATGGTCATACGTGGAGGGAAAACACAGAGGTAATGCACGGAGATAAAGCATGGAGGAGAAACTATTTCATCACAACATATCAAGGGTACACACCATCAACATAACTTTAACATTGTCGATGTTAAACTGACTGAGGTAAAAATTGTCAGGTTTCTTCACTGAAAAGTTATTATTTTTTCTCTCATCATACTGCACTATTTGGAAAAAAGTTATTATACATAATTCACACTTAAGGAATGAAGATTTATGCTTCATTTCTGAAGGTGGAGTGCCTATGTATATTATTTGGCCTTCTCAATTTATTTATTTGCTCAATCATTTATATCCGTATGGACTTATGGATAATTAAATGGATATTTATTTTACACTTTGGCTTACAATCCAATACCATCTTTTCTATTTGGTTGTTCAAATAGTTCCAGCTTTGGAAAATGAGAGTTCCTTCAGTTGTCTCTTACGTTCCTTTGACATACTACATCATTGTTTTTAGTTTCACTTTTAACTTTCAACCAGTTAAATTTTCAGACTTATAAGATACTCAAGGCTCATCCTGAATATTAACTGCCCAAGTCTTAAAAGTAGACATTTCTGTAAGAAGCTTTGATTGCTTTTATTGATAGTATGAGTCCTTCAACTTTGTTTTTCTTCAGTATTGGGTTGACTATTCTAGGTCTTTTGCCTTTTTATATAAACATTAGAACCAGTTTTCTACTTTTCCCATTAGAGCCCTTGACAAATTAATTATAGTTATTTTAAATCCCTTATCTAAAAATTCCCATATCTATTTTATATCTGCATCTAATTTTGATTCTTTCTTTCTCTTCAGACTCTGTTTGCTCTTGTCTTTTGTCTGTTCAAAGTTAATGATGTATCAGGTAATAGTTATAGGACCTGAGGCAAATAGGCTATCAGTGTAAAGTTTTCTTTTCTTTTTCTTTTTGTTTTTTGTTTGTTTGTTTTTGTTAATCTAGCTCTAGTTTAATCTATGTTTAATATTTGCCAGGCTATAATTAATGCTTATGTGTCTGTAGATGTCAGAGGTTTCAAATTCTTCCAGTGTCTTTATTTTTGTCTCCTCTATTGACTTAGTCTTCCCTAACTATTCCTCCTCAAAAAATATGTGCCTCACAGCTCTTTTAGCTGAAATCTGGTGTTACTTTTCTGGAGGCCTGTTGCTCCAGTGGCAAGTTGTAGTCCTTTATTGGGCCCGGACTCCTGGGCTGTGACCTTCATAAGTGTCTCTTAGCTTCTTTCTCTCACCTTGCATGACACATGAAGGCTAGAGAGTTGGAGTGAAAATAAGGCCTTTTTCCAAGTGGGATAAAGCAATGGTAAAACCTCATCTTGTGGGCAGTAGGCGTTTGTAATAAAAAAAATTCTCTTAGCTTATCATTTTTCTTACTCCTGCTAGAACCACAAAAACATCTTTCTCAGATCTCTTTTCCTACTCCTGCTAGAATCACAAAAGTATCTTTTTCAGTTCTAAATCTGCAAATCAAGATGTACAGTATTCAAGAAAAATGTAAAATTGGAAACACGACATCAAGATGTTTTAGTTAAGCAACAGTAAAAAAGAAATTAGTTGACCAAAGAATAAATCAGATACATCACAGAAACCTTCAACGTCAGAGAACAAAATAATGTTTGCCAACTTCTAACCAACTGTGAGCCAACATTACATCCAGCCCAAGCCTTATTGGGCCTGTGATGTCCTGGTAGGGCTCTTGAAGGTAAAAGGCACAGTGTTTTACCTCCTCCGCCCAAACCACCCTCAGTTGCAGCCCCAGCAGTTTCTTGTTCTCGGGCTCATCTGTACTCAGACTCCAGAATTTCATGAAAATTACCATTTAGGCGTACCTATTGGTTTCTGTATCTATGTATCTACCACTCCAGATGAACAGATTTTGGCCGTGACTCTTGACTCACCTGTCTTTCCACATTTTTTGGTGGTAAATTACTTGTAAACTTGCTTCTCTAATGAATCACAAAAAATTCATTGAGTTTCAATTTGTTCGTTTTTTTCCTTTGGCGTAAGGAAGAGTTACAGCTCCCAAGCACTTTTTATGGAGGAACTGAAACCATAAGTCTTTATTCATTTTAAAATTTTTGTATCACTATTTTCTAGTAATTTGATTATGATATGACTTAGTATCGTTTATCCTCCTTGGAGTTTAGCAAAATTCCTGGATAAGTGAGGTTAAAGTTTGCTTTAAATTTAGGAATCTTTATGTGTTATTTTATTCACATTATATGCCCCTTCTTCATTTTTCTTGTATTCTAAAGACCCATGTGTCAGACCACCTGTTATTGTCTTATATGTTATTGAAGCTCTTTGCAATTTTTATTTCACTCTCTGCAATGTCTAATCCAGTCTTAAACCTGTCCAGTGAATTTGAATTTTTTATTTAATATTTCTTTCCACTCTACAAGTTTTACTTGATTTTTTAAAAAAGTAAATTTTGTTTCTTTTTATTATTGTTATTACATATTTATAATTATTTTAAAATCTTTCTGTGATAATTTTATTGCATGATTTTCTTCTGGATAAGGATCACATTTTTCCTGCTTCTTGTCATCTTTTATTGGAATTGGAATATTTTGGATGCATGTTAAGTGTTATGTCTGTTATCTTCCTTCAAAGTATTAGATTTTGTACAAGCATGCAGCTGTTCATTGTGGATTAGTTTGATTACTTTAAGGCTTATGTTAAAGTTTTTTGTTTTATTTCTTTACAGGCACAGTTTCACTCTCTGACCCAGGCTAGTGTGCTGCGGCTCTATATACAGCTCACTGCAGCCTTGAAATCCTTGACGCAAGCGATCCTTTTGCCTCAACCTCCCTAGAAACTAGGCACAACACTACCATACCTGAATAATTTATTTTGTAGAGACATGATCTCACTATGTTGCCCAAGCTGGTCACAAATAAAGGTTTGAAAAGGCACATTTGGAGTAGTCTTTACTATAGTGACGCATTATCCCAGCTACCATACTGTAACCCTTTTCTGGTCTCTACCAGTTGTCCTGGGTGACCAGCAAGTGTTCATTCTCTTTCCAGAGCTCAAATTACTCTCAGCACTATGGAAGCCATGAATGTTTATCCTACTGTTTCTTAGGGGTTATATTACTGGTCTCATATTTTCACCTTATCCATTCGTAGTTGGTATTCAAATACATACTCAAGGGATTCCCTATACAGATTTCTAGAGCTTGTTTCCTGAGTACTTCCCTTGTCTCCACAACTCTGCCCTACAGTTTCTAGTTACCTCAGCATCCCTCAAGTCTGATTCTTATTTTCTCAACTCTGTGTATTCACTGTGCTCTATTTGGCATCCCTTTTGTTTGCCATATTTAAGATTTTCCTCTAGAAAGAAAGCTAGGGTGGTCTTTGGGTTCACCCTGCTTGTTTGCCTTCTTTCAGTGACCTCAATCTGCTGTTGCTTGGTGTCAAAATTCTAAAAAAATTTGCTGTCCATTTGTAGTTTCTTAGTTGTTTTGAGTGGGAAAGTAAATCTAGCCTTGTTATTTAATATTACCCAGAATCTAACATTTAATTTTAGTTAACTTTAATAAATCAAACATTTATTCCTTTAAAATGAAAAAATGATTGACCTACAATAATTTTTTTTTTTATCACATGAGGTTGTATTTTTTAAAATTTTTATCTTAAAGATGTGGGGTACTATTCAGGGTTAGGTATACAAATGGTCATTGTACAGATAAAGTTTGGGAAGTTGTATCTTAAAAGTGTTTTCCTACCTAATGTAAGAAATGAGATTATGAAGACAAGTAAGTGATTGTAGTCTCTCTGTCTTCTTTTCATTTTTAATACAGTATTGTTTTATTTTTTTTTATTTATTTTTGAAGATATGGAGTACAATTCAGGGTTAGGTACATAAGTGGTCATTGTTTAGGTAAGTTTGGTACTCTTATTGATATTATGTGTCCCCACCTTCCCCTGACTGTGTTCCCCTACTGCCAATCCCTTTCTTAAAGAAATACGAAAAACATTCAGGATCCGCTTAAGAGTGAGTACCAATATAGTACTCATATCTTTGTTTCTGTGCTAAATCACTGAGTATTATAGATTCTAATTCTATCCAAGTTGCTGTGAAGTTCATAATTCTGCTTTTCTTTATGGTTGCATAATATTTCATCATGTAAATGTACCATATTTCTTCTATCCAGTCCTCTTTCAATGGGCAGTACGGTTGCTCATGTTTTTGCTATTGTGAATAATGCTGCAATAAACATGCGTGTGCAGGTATATTTGTTACAGAGTGATTTGAGTTCCTCCAGGTATATCCCCAGAAAGGGGATTAGTGGGTTGTATGGACGGTCGATTTTTAGATATTTTAGAAATTGCCACATTCTTTTCACAGAGGTTATACTAGTTTACACTCCCACCAATAGTGTAGAAGTGTTCCCTTTCCCACATCTTCTCCAGCATCTGTAAGACCTAAATGTAAAACCTTAAATTGTAAGAATCTTAGAAGAAAATGTAGGAAACACCCTTAAAGAAATTGGAATAGGCAACCAATTTCTGAACAACTCTCCAAAAGCGAATGTCATAAAAGATAAGATAAACATGTGGGACCTCACCAAACTGAAACAATCAAGAGAGTAGGGAGGTAGACCACAAAATGGGAAAAAATATTTGCCAACTGTAAACCTGACAAAGCCTAACATCCAGGATCTACAAGGAACTCAAACATGCCGAAAGGAAAACAACAAACACTGTTAAAAAATGGGCAAAAAATATTAACAGAGACTCCTCAGTAGAAGACATACATGCAGCCAACGGATATATGAAAAATGCTCAGCCTCACTAATCATCAAAGAAATGCAAA
>CAUYQG010252172.1:0-10664 GCA_963574415.1 Tarsius wallacei
GAGACCTCATCTCTACAATAAATCAAAAATTAGCTGGGTGTGGTAGTGCGCGCCTGTAGTTCCAGCTACTTGGAAGGCTGAGGCGGAAGGATCACCGGAGCAGGTTGAGGCTGTGGTGGCCGGGAGCGGCCACTGCACTCCAGTCTGGGTGACAGAGTGAGACTCCGACTCAAAAAAAAAAAACAGAGAATTTGGGAAATCCTCAGAGCCCCACCCTCCATTTAGGCTGGCTGGGCACTTCCTTAGAGCAACACTCGCTAAGGAGAAAGCCCACAGCTGCCATTGCAATGGACTCTGTCCCACAGGCACTCTCCTGGCTGGAGGTCAGCAGTTCAGCCACCACATTGCATAGAATACCTCAGCTTTGAGGAAGGCCTGATCCCAGTCCCCAGCTAGCACCACTTTCCAAGCCACTCTGGCCACTCAGGATGCCGTGAGCCAGTGTAGGTTCCCAGCACCGGACCACCACAGCTGGCAACTGAGAAATTCACCACACCAAGGCTACATATAACCAAGGGAACCATATAGTGCCTACATCAGCTTCCTGCCAACCTCAAATAAGAAGAAATAGTCTACCCAAATGAGAAGGAACCAGAAAAATAATACTGACAGTATGGAAAAACAGAGTTCTCTGACACCTGCAAAAGATCACACTAACTCTTCAGCAATGGACCTAACTGAAATGAAATCTTGGGAATTCCAGACATAGATTTTAAAAGGATGACTATAAAATTGATCAGTGAGCTTCACAAGAAAGGTGAAAACCAACATAAAGAAAAAAAAAAAAGACTATTCAGGACATGAATGAAAAATTCTCCAAAGAGATAGACACCTTAAAAAAAAAGTTACAATTCTGGAAATGAAAGAATCATTTAGGGAAGTATATAATGCAGTGGAAAGTGTTAACAGTAGACTAGAACAAGCAGAAGAAAGGATCTCAGAACTTGAAGACAAGGCTTTTGAATTAACCCAATCAGACAGCAATAAAGAAAAAAGAATCAAGAGAATGGAACAAAATCTCAAAGAAATGTGGAATTATGTAAAACATCCAAACCTAAGAATCATAGGTATTCCCAAGGAAGAAGAGAAAACAATTGGTTTGGAAAGCCTGTTTGAGGGAATAATTGAGGCAGACTTCCCTAGCTTTGCTAGAGATTTAAACATCCAGATACAAGAAGCCCAAAGAACCTCCAGAAGATTCATTGCAAAAAGGTCATCCCCAAGGCATTTAATCATCCAGTTTTGCAAAAGTAATGTGAAGGAAATAATTTTAAGAGCAGTGAGACCAAAGCATCAAATAACCTACAAAGGTAAACCTATCAGACTAACAGCAGACTTCTCAGGAGAAGCCCTACAAGCCAGAAGGGATTGGGGCCCCATCTTCAATCTCCTCAAACAGAGTAAGTCAGCCAAGGATTTTGTATCCCACAAAACTAAGTTTCATAAGTGAAGGAGAAATGAAGTCTTTCTCAGACAAGCAAATGCTGAGGGAATTTGTCGCCACTAGACTGGCTGTATAAGAAATACTCAAAGAGTTCTAAATGCTGAAACAAAAGATTGAGGCACACTGGTAGAAAAACACTGAAAACAATAAAGCTCACAGGCCTTGTGGAACACCAACAGAATTGAGACAAATATATATATATGGCAACCAGGTAACAACCAGTATGATGAATGGAATAGTACCTTAAATATCATGATTTCCTCTAAATGTAAATGGTCTCAATGCCCCACTAAAAAGATATCAACTGGCAGAATAGATTTTTTTAAAAACACACACAACCCAAATGTCTGCTGCCTTCAAGAGACTCACTTAACACACAGAGACTCCTATACTCTCAAAGTAAAGGGATGGGGAAAAATAGCCCACGCAAACGGAAACCAAAAATGAGCAGGAGTAGCCATTCTCGTATCAGATAAAACAGACTTTACCTTGCCAACAATAAAAAAAGACAAAGATGGTTACTATATAATGATAAAGGAACCAATCCAGTGAGAAGACATAACCATTTTAAAGATATATGCACTTAACATCAGAGCCCCCAGCTTTATAAAACAAATTATGCTAGACCTAAAAAGATAAAAAAATAGATAGCAATAAAAAAAAAATAGTGGAAGATTTCAACACTCCATTGACAGCAACAAACAGATAATCAAGGCAGAAAGCCAAAAAAGAAACACTGGAGTTAAACCAAAACCTAGAGCAAATGGAACTAGCAGACATCTGCAGAACACGTCACCCTGAAACTGCAGAATATACATTTTCTCATCAGCACAGGGACCATTCTCCAAGATAGAATTTAGGAGTTCTGTGCCATATGATAGGCCACAA
The DNA here is from genome assembly GCA_963574415.1 of Tarsius wallacei. Taxonomy (NCBI): domain Eukaryota; kingdom Metazoa; phylum Chordata; class Mammalia; order Primates; family Tarsiidae; genus Tarsius; species Tarsius wallacei. The sequence goes on from CAUYQG010252172.1 coordinate 2,333, forward strand.
ATCAAGTCTCAATAATTTCAAAAAACTTGAAATTATTTCAAGCACCTTCTCAGACCACAGTGCAATAAAACTAGAAGTTAACTCCAAAAACAAACAAAAAACACAGTGCAATAAAACTAGAAGTTAACTCTCAAAAAAACAAACAAAAACATGGAAAGTTAAACAATCTGCTCCTGAATGATCCTTGGGTCAACAATGAAATCAAGATGAAAATTTTAAAATTCCTTGAAATGAAGGACAACAATGAAATGAGTTATCAAAAATCTGGGACACAGCCAAAGCTATGCTCAGAAGAAAATTTATAACACTTAAGGCTTACATAAATAAGGCTGAAAAATTAAATATCGACAACCTGATGTCACACTTCAAGGAACTAGGAAAACATGAACAAAACAAACCCAAAGCTAGAAGAATAAAACAAATAGCAAAAATCTAAATGAAATTAAAACTTAAAAAAATACAAAGGGTCAATGAAACAAAAAGTTGGTTATTTGAAAAAATAAACACAAAATTGATAGACCACTAGCTATATTAATTAAGAAATGAAGAGAGAAGATTCAAATTAGCTTAATCAGAAATGAAAATGAAGATGTCATTGGGTACAATGTGTACAGGTGGGAGAGGTGGGCACATTTAAAGCCCATAACAAAAACTATTTGTACTCCCTAAAGCTATTGAAATAAAGTAAAAATTAAAAAAAGAAAACATATGTCCATGCAAAGACTTGTACACAAATGTTCACAGCAGCATTATTCACAATAGTCAAAACCATGGAAACAACCCAAATTCCCATGAACTGATAAATGGATAAGTGGAGCATTTGTACAATGGAATATTATTTGGCCATAAAAAGGAATGAAGTCCTGATAATGAAATATCTGTAAAACCTATACTAGCCTGCAATAGCTTGCTTGACGTAAGTAAATGCATTTTGTTAAAAATCTTCCATCTTAGCTGCCAGCTTACCCAGATGCAACCCCCCTGCATGTGACTGCTGCAACCTTCCCGTACTCACAAGCCCACATCCTTGCTCCACTTCCCTGTTCCCTGGTGTTTTTGTAAGAACAGGGTCTCACATGAAAAAGTGCTCAGCCTCACTCATCATCAGAGAAATGCAAATCAAAACCACATTGAGATACCACCTAACTCCTGTAAGAATGGCCATCATTAATAAAACAAACAACAACAAATGCTGGCGAGGATGTGGAGAAAAAGGAAGACTGCTGGTGGGAATGCAGACTAGTACAACCTATTTGGAAGACTTGTGGCGATTTCTGAAAGAACTAGAAATTGACCTTCCATATGACCCAGCAATTCCCCTATTGGGAATCTACCCGGAGGAACTCAAATCATTCTACAAAAAAGATGCCTGCACACGCATGTTTGTTGCAGCTCTATTCACAATAGCAAAAACATGGAACCAGCCATGCTGCCCATCAAAGCTGGACTGGATAAAAAAAATGTGGTACATACACACAATGGAATATTATGCAGCCATAATGAAGGACAAATATATGGACTTTGTGCAACAAATTGGATGGATTTAGAGTCGATCATACTCAGTGATTTATCACAGAACCAAAGAACTGAGTTCCATATGTTCTCGCTCATAAGGTGACCTTGAACAATTATAATGCTATAAGAAAGCGATTGGCGGTAGCAAAAAATTGTCAGGGGAAGCGGGGGTGGGACTGGCAGTTGAGGGAAACTGCTAGGGGAGGGAGGGGCATACCTCACCAACAAGGGTAACTGCATGATCAATGTTTGTATACCTAACCCTGAATTGTACCCCACATCCTTATAATAAATAAATTTAAAAAAAAAAAGAACAGGGTCTCCCTATGTTGCCCAGGCTGGTCTTAAACTCCTGGCCTCAAGTATCCTCCCACCTCAACCTCCCAAATGTTGAGCCACAGAGCCTGGCCCCAAATTGTATGCTTTCAATGGATACATTGTGTGTGATATGAATTATATCTCAATAAAGCTGTTTTAAAAAATATTGTTCCAGTTTTCTTCATCCTTCTGAAGACACAAAAGTCATTGGCTCTGTAGCCTCTTCAGAAACCAGGAGGTCCCTCGGTGGCCATTTGAGTGCCACAGGTCAGGCATTGAGAGTCAGCCTCTCTGCCATGTACCCACCCCATCCCAGGATGGACCCGACTGTCCTTTCTGCTGCCTGTACCAGACTCTACTTCCAACAGGCATCTTGGAACCTGAGGGATTCCTTACACCAATCCTCGGCTGCCACAATACAACGCATCACAGCTGCCAGCAGGATATACTGAGAATGTCTTCCAATCTGGTCAGGTGCTACTCACTCTGAGGCTGGATGGACACTCACTTGCAGACTCAAAGTCCAAAAAACCAGTGGCTGCTTCCACAGGGCCCCCAAAGCAAGGAAGACTCTGACGTCTTTTCGGGACCATTTCAGGAACCACATTCTCGCTTCCCCTTTGCTGACTACAGGAATATCTCCTGTATCAGGTCCCTAAATGTATGCTGGTTGTGCTCTGAAGGATGGGTCAGCTACCTCTCTAGATCCCTATAACAATAGAACGTTCTTCCTCCCGTGTCCCAGAACCCAGTCTGCCCCCCCCATACACACACACACAGAGATGTTTGCCAAAGACAGCTGTGCTACAGGGAGACCCACTAATACTGCTTGATTTGGGATTGCTGGCAGAAGCAGACTTACCTGAAGTCCACAGAGCTTAAATTCCAGAGTTCTCCCTCTTTCCAATTCCAGTGTGATATGAATCCATACTTCATGTGGTTTTTTATTCTTTTAAATCTGCTAAGGAGTATTTTATGGCCCAGAATGCAATCTATCTTGGTGTTTTAGTCCGCTTGGGCCGCTGTAACAAAATACCTACACTAGGTGGCTTGATCAACAGAAATGTATTTTCTCACCGTTCTGGAGACTGGAAGTCTAAAATCAAGGTGCAAGCAAGGTTGGTGTCTGGTGAGGGCTCTCCCTTTGGGTTGCAGACAGCACCTTCTAGCTTTGTGCTCACATGACCTCTTCTTTGAACGCAGACACAGGAGAGAGAGAAAGAGAGAGAGAGTTCTTTTTAGAAGTACACTAATCCTGCCAGGTGCAGTGGCTCATGCCTGTCATCTCAGCACTTTGGGAGGCTGAGGCAGGCAGATTGCTTGAGTCCAGGAGATCGAGACCAGCCTGAGCAAGATAGCAAGACCTCGTCTCTAACAAAAATCAAAAAATTAGCTGGGTGTAGTGGCACGCGCCTGTAGTCCCAGGTACCTGGGATGCTGAGGTGGAAGGATCGCCTGAGTGCAGGAGGCTGCCATGAGCCGTGATCATCGTGATTCTGCCACTGCACTCCAACCTGGGCAACAGAGTGAATCCCCAACTCAAAAAATAAAAAGTACACTAATTCTATTGAATCAAGTCTTCACCCATAGAACCTCATTTAATTCTGATTACTTCCTTGGAGACCCATCTCCAAATATAGCCACCATGGGAATTAAGACTTCAATATCTGAATTTTAGAGGGACACACACCTTCAGTATATAATACTTGGTGAATGTTCTACGTGAGCTTGAGTAGAGCATGTATTCTTGCTATTTTAAGTTGAAGTATTCTGTGTCAATTAGAGCAAAGCAATTACTGGTGCTGTTTAGTTCAACTATGTAATTACTGAATTTCTGTCCCCCAGATCCATCCATTACTGACAGAGGGGTACTGACCTCTCCAAATATAATAGTGGATTTGTCTACTTCTTCCTGTAGTTCTATCAGTTTTTGTCCCACGTAGTTTGACGCTCTGTTGCTAGATGCCAACATGTTAAAGATTGTTGTGCTTTCTTGGAGAATTGACTCCTTTATCGTGGTGTATTACTCCTCTTTATCCCTGATAACTTTCCTTGTTCTGAAATCTACTTCGACTGAAATTAATATAGCGATCTTAGCTGTCTTTTGTTTTTTGTTTGTTTGTTTGAGTTGGAGTCTCACTCTGTCGCCCAGACTGGAGTGCAGTGGCCGCTCCCAGCCACCGCAGCCTCAACCTGCTGGGCTCCGGCGATCCTTCCGCCTCAGCCTTCCAAGTAGCTGGAACTATAGGCGTGCACTACCACGGCCGGCTAATTTTTTTTGATTTATTGTAGAGATGAGGTCTTGCCAAGTTGCTCAGGTGGGTCTCGAACCCGAGGGCTCAGGCAATCCACTCACCTCGGCCTCCCAAAGAGTGGGATTACAGGTTGAGCCACCGAGCTGGTTTAGCTGTCTTTTTATTAGTGTCAGCACAGTATGTCTTTCTCTATCCCTTTACTTTTAATCTATGTGTCTTTATATTTCAAGTAGATTTATCACAAACAACAAATTGGTGGGTGTTAGGGTACAGACGAACAGGGTGAGGGTGGAGAGGCGCAGGGAGGTGCGCGCAGCACTGCTGGTGCTGGCAAGCTGGAGGTGCCGCGCTGGGAACCCAGAGATCTGAGTAGATTGCAAAGAATTGCAACACACAGAGGTGAGAGAAGAAAAGATTTATTTCAGAAAAGTTCACCCCCCACAGACAGGGAGCGGACCTACACTCTAGGTGAGTGTGGCCTCATAGCCCCCCAGAGTCCTGGCTTAAATCCTTCTCTTGGAGATGTTGCACGTGACTACCATGACTGCTGTGACTTCCTTGTCAACCACCTGTGGATGTCTTGGAGAGCCTGTGACGCAGAGACCCATTAATGTCCGCCCACATTATCACAGTCCCTAGAGAAGGGCGTGACAAGGATTCTAATACTCCTGCACCTTCCCAAACGACATTCCTTTATCTCCTAGGCATTCCCAGTGGGTAGCTTTGGGGGATCCTTGGCTTCCCTGTAGATAGGGCCCAATTTACTGGAAGATAAATCCCCACCTGCTCTCCCTCTGAGTGGTTATAACTTTTGTATTTACAAGTTTCATGACTCTTACCAGTCCTTGCCCAATGCATGATGTCTTAGGCCTTGTAAACTCCCTTTACTCTAGGCATCTTGATTGCACCTATGAGATACCTCTGATACCTGGAAGTCTGTTTCTGAAAAGGCAAAGTCGGTAAAGTTAATTATACCTAAAGTGTACGTTTCTCCAAAAGCATAGTTTCTACTTTCTCATCATTGTGTCAGGGTTTAAGAACAAGAAAAATGGCTTCCCACTCTCGGTCTGTCCTTTCAATGGAATCTCGCTTTGTTTTATCTACACTGACAGTCTCTTTTGATTGGTATATTTAGACCATTCACATTTAGTGATTATTAAATGGTAGATCAATATCTACCATGTTTGTATCTGTTGTCTATTTCTCATAATCATTCTTTATTTCTTTTTTAAAGTTTTCCTCTCTTTTTCTGCCTTGTCTGGCTTTAAATGAGTATTTTCTATGATTCCATTTTCTCTCTTTTCTCAGTATATCAACTATATGTCTTCTTTAAATTTTTTTTAGTTGCCCTAGAGTTTTCAATATACATTTACAACTAACCTAAGTCCACTTACAACAGACTATTCCAAATTCCTCCCTGCCATCCCTTAAAACATAACTGTCATTCATTTCACTTATCCATATTCTATAATCACTCAACATATTGTTGCTATTATTACTTTGAACAAAGATTAATTTATTAATTAATTAAGAATAAGAAAAGCAAAAAATTTTGTTCCTTTATTTCTTCTCTGGAACTCTTCCTTTCTTTATTTAGATCCAAATGCCCACATCATTTTCCTTTTCTCTGAAAAATGTGTTTTAACATTTCCTCTAAGGCAGGTCTAGCAGCTACAAATATCCTCAGACTCTAAGAAAATCTTATTTCTCCTTTACATTTGAAGGATAATCTCACTGGCTAAAGAATTCTAGTGATTGTTTTCTCTTTCTTTTTTTTCTTTCAGCGTTTCTTTTTTTTTTTTTTTATTTGTGGGATACAAGTGAGGATTGCATACATAAGTGGTTTAGTTACAGGTGAAGTTTGGGGCCTCCCACTAGACCTTACTTCACCTGGATTAGGAATAGACACCCTTATTGATGTTACATGCCGCTGCCCCCTAAGCAGTGTCCCACTACTGCCAATCACTTTTTTGTGGTATTTATGATAGGTGTTCAGGGTCTGCTTATGAGTGAGAACATGTTCTTTGTTTCTGTGATGGATCACTGAGTATGATAGACTCCAAATCCATCCAAGTTGCTGCAAAGTCCATATATTTGTCCTTCTTTATGGCTATGTAATATTCCATCGTGTTTATACACATTTTTTAAATCCAGCCCCGTTTCGATGGGCAGCACGGTTGGTTCCATGTTTTAGCTGTTGTGAAGAGTGCTGCAGGTATCTTTTTTGTAGAATGATTTGAGTTCCTCCAGGTATATTCCCAGAAAGGGGATTGCTAGGGCATATGAAAGATCAATTTCTGGATAAAAAGCATTCCCTTTTCTCTGCTTCCTCGCCAACATCTTTTGTTTTTTGTTTTATTAATGATGGCCATTCTTACTGGAGTTAGGTGGTATCTCAGTGTGGCTTTGATTTGCATTTCTCTGATGATTAGTGAGGCTGGGCGTTTTTTCATGTGTCTGTTGGCTGCTCCCATATCTTCTTCTGAGAAGTGTCTATTCATGTCTTTTGCCCATTTTTTAACGGGGCTGTTTGTTCTTTGCTTTTCGACATGTTTGAGTTCCTTGTGGATTCTGGATGTTAGGCCTTTGTCAGATATAGAGTTGACAAATATTTTTTCCCATTCTGGGGGCTGTCTCCCCACTCTCCTGATGGTTTCTTTTGCTTTGCAGAAGATTTTCAGTTTGATTAGGTCCTACTTGTCTATCTTATCTCTTATGGCATGAGCATCTGGGGTTTTGATCAGGAGTTGGTTGCCTATTCAAATTTCCATAAGGGTGTCTCCTGTGTTTCTAAGATTCTTATAGTTTGCAGTTTTACATTTAGGTCTTTGATCCATTTGGAGTTGATTTTTGTGTATGGTGATAGGTAGGGGTCCTGTTTCATTCTTCTGCACGTGGTCAGCCAGTTTTCCCAGCACTATTTACTGGGAGTTCTCCTCTCCCCAGTGGTTATTGGTGGAGGCTTTGTCAAAGATGAATTGGTTGAGAAATTGAGGTTTTGCTTCTGGAATTTCTATTCTGTTCCTTTGGTCTATATGCCTTTTCTTGTACCAATACCAAACTGTTTTGATTATTGTAGCCTTATAATAAAGTCTGAAGTCTGAGAGTGTGATACCTCTTGCTTTGCTTCTTTTGCTGAGGATTGTTTTGGCTATTCATGGTCCTTTTTGTTTCCATATGAAATTCTGTATTGTTGTTTCCAGGTCTGAGAAGAATGATAATGGTAATTTAATGAGTATTGTGTTGAATCTGTAGATTGTGTTTTTTCTTTCAACACTTTAAATGTTTTACCCTACTCTCTTCTTGTTTACATAATTTCTAATGAGAAGTCTGATATAATTCTTATCGTTTTCCTCCATAGGTAAAGTGTTTCCCTTGTACCCCCACCATACCGTCCCCCCGTTTCTTTCAAAACTTGCTTTGTCTTTGGTTTTCTGCAGTTTGACTATAATGAGACTAGATGTAGATTTTATTTATCTATTTATTTTTTGAAAGCAGGATTTACTGAAAGGACAGAAAAGCTCCCAAAGTGGGAGGGGAACAGAAGGGGTTGCCCAGATTTTTAAAATATATATCCTGCTTGATGTTATCTGAGAGTCCAGGATCTATGATTTGATGTCTGTCATTAATTTTGAAAACTTCTCAGCCATTATCACTCGAAATATTTCTCCTGCTCCTCTTTTCCTCTCCCTTTGGTAGTCACGTTACATGCAAGTTAGTTACACTGTTTGTAATTGTGGCACAATTCTTGGATATACTGTTTTGGTTTTTAAATTCTGTTTTCTCTTCATTTTTCAGTTTGGCAAGTTTTTATTGACATATCTTCACACTCACTGAGTCTCTCCTCGACTGCATCCAGTCTACTGATGAACCCGTCAAAGACATTCTTTATTTCTATTACAGTGTTTTTTATTTCCAGCATTACCTTTTGATTCTTTCTTAGATTTTCCATCTCTTTGCTTATGTCACCCATCTGTTCTTGAATGTTGTCTCTTTTGTCCATTAGAACACCTGTGATGGTTAATTTTGTGTCAACTTGAGTGGGACACAGGGTGCTCATTTTATTTATTTTATTTTTTTTTTATTTTTATTTTTTGAGTTGAAGTCTCACTCTGTCGCCCAGACTGGAGTGCAGCGGCCGCTCCCGGCCACCGCAGCCTCAACCTGCTGGGCTCCGGCGATCCTTCCGCCTCAGCCTTCCGAGTAGCCGGAATTACAGGCACGCGCTACCATGCCCAGCTGAT
>CAUYQG010252176.1:0-33139 GCA_963574415.1 Tarsius wallacei
AAGCTCTTTAAAAGTAATTATTAAAATCTGCTAGCCAGCTGGGCTCGGTGGCTCAGCCTGTAATCCCGCGCTTTGGGAGGCTGAGGTGAGTGGATTGCCTGAGCCCGCGGGTTCGAGACCCACCTGGGCAACTTAGCGAGACCTCATCTCTACAATAAATAAAAAAATCAGCCGGGTATGGTAGCACGTGCCTGTAATTTCAGCTACTCGGAGGGCTGAGGCAGAAGGATCGCTGGAGCCCAGCGGGTCGAGGCTGCGGTGGCCGGGAGCGGCCACTGCACTCCAGTCTGGGTGACAGAGTGAGACTCCGACTCAAAAAAACAAAACAACAAAAAAAAACATCTGCTAGCCTTAAAAATAAAAAAATAAGATTTGTAAGCTGAACTTCAATTTAGGAAATAACTAATTCAGCAAATGTATAACTTTAATACATTGAATATGACCTATTTCAATGTATTATTTTTATCTGTGCTGAAAGACATAAAACTTGATACGCAAAGGGAACTTGAAAAAGTCATGTTTTCCCACTCTGCTTTCTGAACCACAGAACAGTGTTTTGACCATAATTTTGTAAATTCTAACTACCTTGTTAATGTTTTCCAGAGTGATGACTGAGAAAAGAGATGAGGCCTTCTTGGTGACAGACTTAAAGAAAAATAGTCACACTTACAGAAAAAAATGAAAAAATCCACAATCTGTTACTTTTCAAGGATTTTTATTTCATGGTGAGGAAGAATCAACTACAGGGGAGCCTTTGAAGTTCGTGCTTTTTAAATGGCTCAGCTGACCACTCACCAGAGAAACATTATTTCTCAAAACTGAAGTAAAACTTTGAGTAGTTTGTTCTGGAGACAGAAATCAACCTTGACGACATAGTTAATAAAGAGCAGACTGTATAAAAGGAGCTGTCTTTCAGGGGAGGGGGAGACACTCACGCTAGTAAGCCTCAGCAGGAACAGACAGTTTCCTTGAGGATGGCTCACTGACTCTTGAGAAGTGCTGAGAATGCCTGTTGGCCTCTTGTAAACATCGCCTTTTCAGTAGAATGAGTGCTCTTTGTCCTTTTGCCTACTGCTCCTTTGACATCGTTAAGGTCGAAAGAAGACGAAATGTCTGGTGTCCAACGTATTCTTCTCCAAGAGGTCAATGGCAAAAGAAAAACCGCTGTTGTTGCAAATTCAGTTGTCATTGTTGCTTATGAGTTTTTCCAAAACAGAAAGCAATAAAACAAATAATTACATGCCATGTTTTTACATTAGTTTTATTTAACCAAGAGCGCAATCATGAATATCACAGAAATGCATATACAGTATATACAAAAAATGTAGTTGAATTGGTGGTTGGAATCCTCACAATGTAGAATTATTAGTTATATAATAATGTATATACTAATTATTAGTGTGTATAGATATATTAATATATATATATATGTAGTCTCCAACCACACTGGTAATCACATACAACCAAATAACATACTTGAAAATATTTAGCTTAGTGCCTGGCATTTAGTTGTTCTATTCACTACAAATCTCAATACAATATATTACACAGCATTAAAAATTAAGAAATTTTAGATTGGGAGAGAAAATCAGAGATCATTTTGTGCCACTTGGTTATTTTACAAATGAGAAAACTGTGTATGTAATTCTTTAACTTGTGCACAAATGTCAACCTGAAGGACTAATCCTTCAAGATGGATCCTGAGTAACTAACTGGGCTCAAATTTAAAATAGAGCCAAGTGGTCATTTCATGACTGGCAGTCACAAATATACTCCCAGAAAACTAGCACCTTTTTAACTTTGGGACGTCAAGAACCCTCCTGAACTAACCAATCAGAACTTACCTGCCTCAGCCAATCAATTGTATCAACCAATCAGGTTTCAGCTACATAAACCAATAAAAACTTAGCTATTTTGACCAATTAAAACTAAGCACGTTTGAATCCTTCCTTTGCATAAGCAGACCTGATTTGAAACCTTGCTATAAAATCCAAATCCTTTGTTCTCTGGAATACACCTTCATTCTACACTGAAGGCTGCCAGCTTCCCAGTTTGCATTCTGTTCACTGTAATAAAATCTCTTTCTTCCAAATTCCTTTTCAGAAAACTTTTGTTCATAAAATAAAAAACTGATAATAAGAGCAACTACTTCTCAGGGTTTTTATGAAGATGTAATGAGATAGTGCATATGGAATACTTATCACAAAGCCTGGCACTTGCAAATGCTCAGAAGGGTAGTGTCTTATTCCTGTCAAGTTGTGGCTCAGTTGCTGATTCATTGTTGACATTGCAGTAGGAAAGAAATTGAGATCATATGAGCAAGGGCGAACATAAAGCATAGTTTCATGTATGTCGTAGATACATAGGTTTCTTATGAAGCTCTGCTCTTGGTTTAAGAACCCAAAATAAAATGAAATGAAGGATAATGAGGATGAGGAGGACAAATCTTTCACATGTAATAATTCTTCTAAAATGGGCACATGGACTTCTCTGAATTGCTGTGTCCTCTCCAGCATCACATGCTGAAATCACGTTTCACCTTTGAGCTTCCCTATGCCTTGTCTAGCCTCTTTCTACCCCTTTGTGATTTCCAAGGTGTACCCAGGATAATATACCAGTATTTGAAGCACCTCACTCCCAGCAAGTATTTTCTATTCTTTTCTTTTCTTTTGAGTTGTAGTTTCACTCTGTCACCCAGGTTGGAGTGCAGTGGCACACTCACAGCCATTGCAGCCTCGACCTGGGCTCAGGTGATCCTTCTACTTCAGCCCTCCATGTAGCTGGAACTACAGGTGTGCACCACCATGCCCTGCTAATTTTTTTTGTAATTGTAGAGATGAGGTCTCACCATGCTGCCCAGGCTGGTCTCGAACCCGTGGATTACAGGCATGAGCCACTGTACCTGGCTGCAAGTATTTTCTAAATTGTGATGCTCACCCATTAGTAATGATGAATAGTTAACAGAATTTTTTGTTCATTAATTTTATATCTCAACATTATTTTCAGAAATAGTTAGACAAAAATACTGTTTTTGCGTACAATTGTTGTGGTAGGCAGAAATATGGCCCCCAAAGATGTCTTGTATTATCCAGGTGGGCCAAGTGTAATCACACATGCCCTTACAAGGGGAAGGCTGGAAGGCCATAGCCATCATCATCTGTATGATGGAAGCAGAGGCTAGAGACATGTGACTGCTGGAAGATACCATGAACTAAAAAATGCAGTGGGCCTCCAGAAGCTGGGAAAAGCAAAGAAACAAATTCTCCCCTAAAGCCCCCAGAAGAAATGCAGCCCTACCAACTTGATTTACTCTAGCATCTTAGTCCATTTTGTGTTGCTATAACAGAATACCACAGACTGGGTAATTTGTAAAGAATATAAATGTATTTCTCACAGTTTTGGAGGCTGGGGAGTCCAATATCAAGGTGCCAGCATCTGATGAGGGCCTTCTTGCTGCATCATAACATGGTGGAAGGTATCACTTAGAGAACGTGTCTTAATCCATTCATGAGCGCAGAGCCCACATGACCCAGTCATCTCTTAAAGGTCCTACCAGTCAGCACTGTTGAGTTGGGGGTTAAGTTACTAACACGTGAACTTTGAAAAACACATTCAAACCAAAGCAACCAGTAAGACCCATTTTGAATTTCTGACCTCCAAAATTCTTTTTTATTTTTTAAAATTTATTTATTTATTTATTTATTTGAGTCAGAGTCTCACTCTGTCACCCAGGGTGGGGTGCAGTGGCACGCTCACAGCCACTACCGCCTCGACCTGCTGGGCTCAGGTGATCCTTCCTCCTCAGCCTTCCAAGTAGCTGGAATCACAGGCGCGTGCCACTACGCCTGGCTGATTTTTTTTTATTTATTGTAGAGACAAGGTCTTATCATGTTGTTCAGGTTGGTCTCGAACCCCTGAGCTCAGATAATCCTCTTGCCTCTGCCTCCCAAAGTGCTGGGATTACAGGCGTGAGCCACTGTGCCTGGTTCAAATCTCTTTTAAAAAAATGTATAGTATTTTAATGAGAATTCACTGGTATAAAAATGCAGTCATGTGGACTAATTATTGAGCCTCCCAAGATAATTATTTAGAAAGACAAGACTTATTTCCAAAACTCTTAGGATAATAAAATTGTGTTGCATTAAACCATGGAGTTTGTGGGAAATTGTTTTAGCAACCCTAGGAAAACAATATAGTAGTCATTTTGGGTCATGTTACAGATTTTTGCTAAAGCATGCATTAGTTCTCATTAATCATCAATTACTTCACAGTGACCTTAGGATCTAGAAAATAGATTTTTTTTTGCATGAAAGTTAGCATTTTTATTAATGTTTTTGGAAGTACAAAGAGTTGTTTGACCCAATCTTCGTAGAGTTTAATATTTTTCTTGAGAGAGGGAGAAGCATATTTTTAATATAACTCTGATTTGACATGGTAGTATCCCTGCTATCTAGAAGTCTTTAGCTAATTGAATATATTACTAGTTATATTTTTATTAATGCAAATCATGTATTACTCATTTTGTTTTGTTTTGTTTTTTGAGTCAGAGTCTCACTCTGTTGCCCAGGCTGGAGTGCACTGACACATCACAGCTACTGCAGCCTTGACCTCCTGGGCTCAGGCAATCCTTCCACCTCAGCCTTCCATGTAGCTGGAACTACACCATGCTTGGCTGATTTTTTTAATTTATTTTAGAGATGAGATCTTGCCAAGTTGCCCAGGCTGGTCTTGAACTCTTGGGCTCAGGCAATCCTCTCACCTCCACCTCCCAAAGTGTTGGATTACAGGCATGAGCCACCATGCCTGGCCATATTATTCATTTTTTACAGAGTGAACACAGAGTAGAACTTTTCACTGATAATAAATTACTTTTCTTAATTACAGTTAAATTTTATTGGCTTAGGTTTCTGCAGTTAGTGTTAACATTAATATCACTAATAAGCATTTAAATGTATGCATATGATAATCATATTTAAAGAACATATGAAATTAATCATCACACTCTAACCAATGTCATAAAATAATGTTATAATTAACATTTTTACTTTACATAGACTGGTAGACTGGAAGGGATAAGGCTCTATAATACCACTAGACACCTTTGTGAACATTAGGAAAAGGTGTCCCCTCTGGATAGAAACAACATTGAGGATGTAGGCCATGACAAGCCAGGAAAGCAAGGGCTAGATTTTTTTTTTTTAAAACAAAGTCTTGCTATGCTGCCCAGGCTGGTCTCAAACTCCTGGGCGCAAGCTATTCCCCGTCTCAGCCCCCATAGTAGCTGGGACTACAAGCACAGGCTGCCATGCCCTTGGACTCAATTTGATCAGTTACTTGCCCTCTATGCTTGTACTTCCCTCGGACAGGTTGTAATCTGCACAGTCATTTGTAGAAACCCTGGGAAGGAGCCTCAGGAGTTGTTTAAGAAAGGCAATCATGGTATAGTGGGAAAATGGTGACCTTGATGTCATATAAACCAGGGTTGAATCTTTCCTCCATTACTTATTAGCAATGTGGCTAAGCAAGTTACCTACATTTTCTGAACTTAAAATTGCCCATCTGTTTTTTTTTTTTTTTTTTTTCAGTTGGAGTCTCACTCTGTCACCCAGGCTGGAGTGCAGTGGCACACTCACAGCCACCCCAGTGTCAACATGCTGGTTTCCAGCAATCCCTTCGCCTCAGCCTTCCAAGAAGCCAGAACTATAGGTGTGCGCTCCCATACCCGGCTAATTTTTGATTTATGGTAGAGATGAGGTCTCGCCAAATTGCCTGTGCTGGTCTCGAACCCTCGGGCTCAGGCAATCCACTCGCCTTGGCCTCCCAAAGTGCTGGGATTACAGGCTGCGCCACCAAGCCTGGCCACCCATCTGTTAAAAAAATGAATAATATTTATGTTGAACAGTTGTCAGAATTAAGGAGCGGATCTGCCCAGTGCCTGGCCCATACGACATGGTCGCTTCTGAGAGGAAAAAACACAAACTGGTTTTCCTCTACTCTCTTGCTGCAGCAACAACAATCAACACAGACAGAAGACTTCTGTGACCAGATGTGGAGGATTTCTCCCCAACAAAACAAGTAATCAGTTCCACAGCAGACACCAGCTGTTTACCCTCTAACTCACTTCCAATACCACCTAACCTGGAGTTAAGGTCAGATACTACGGGTTGAGTTCTCAATCCCCAAATCCATCCCTCTCTTCAGAAACCAGTTACAAGTCTGGCCTTCTGGAACGTCTGACTTCTAGTTGGGGCTCTCATCACCCCATCTTTGCTTTCAATTAATTTGCTGGAATGGCCCACAGAACTCAGGGAAACACTTCTGTTTACTGGTTTATTGCAAAGGATATTACACAGGATACAGATGAAGAGATTTCACCCACCAGGAACCTCCATACATTCAGCTTCTGGGAAACTCTCCAAACCCTGTCCTCTTGGGTTTTTATGGCAGCTTCGTTACATAGGCATGATTGACTAAACCGTTGGTCATCAGTGATCAACTTAATCTTCAGCCCCTCTACTCTTCCCAGAGGTCCAATTCTGCCTTGGTCTCTTCCGTGACCAGACCCCATCCTAAGTTACCCAGGGGCCGCCTGCTATCAGTCAATGTCCCTGTAGAGTTTCTAAGGATTTTAGAAGTTGCCAGGAAGCGGGGTCAAAGACCAAATAAATATTTCATAATATCACATGACCTTTTCATGTAGTACAACTTTGTCATTTTATAAATGAGGAGTGGAGGCCTAGAAAGGGCTGGGTCATGTTTCCTCTGGTGACTTTCGGCTGGTACTGAGCCTGCCTTGAAGCGTTAGGCAGGCAGTGAGTTTGGTAAAATTTTCCCATTTCAGTGTGCTCTGAATCTGAGGTTTTATTTTTGTACCAATTATATTCTCACATCCCATTCCGGCAACTTTGAAACATCAGAGGCTTAATTCTTAAAATGGAGTTTATTTTAATAGGTATTAGGCTATATTGCATTAGCAGCAGGAAACCAAACCTTTCAAGTCTGGAATTTGGGAGAGAAATAATGGCCTGTGAGTCACCTTAGTTACCTTTAAGAGGAACGGAGGACATGGGGCAGGATGCTGTGTTGAGACCAGGTGGGTTTCCAGGCTGCCATGGCTGGGTGTGGTGACTTTGAAGTCAAGTCTGGGGTGGACCAATGGACTGTTGAGCTCGAGAGAGGACTTGGTGGTCACTAAGAGTTCTGCAACCAGTGGAATCCAAGATGAAGGAAAATTTTTCAGGCAGTGACTGGGCTCTGACCAGTTTTAAGAGACTGTTTCATAAATTATGCCAGCCTCAGACAGCCCTGGAAGCAGCAAAGTAGATGGAGGACCAAAGAGCCCAGGCTTTGCGTCTCCCAGAAACAGCAGGAGGCCAGGGAAAGAAATAAAGGCCTGTGAGTCACCTTAGTTACCTTTAAGAGGAACCTAGGACATGCCCCCAGGACACTCCAGGAAATCAGGAGGATAAGTGTGTGCGTCCCTTTCCTGTGACTTTAGAATTACCTTTAGGAGAGAGGCAGGACAAGGAGATTATCAGAGGAGCTAGCCACAGAGGCTTAACACGACTTCAAGAGACCGTATAAATGATCAGGTAGAGTTAAATTTAAACTGGATTGGGCATTTATCAATGTATTCATAAAATGACCAAATTAATTATAGCAAAAATAGAGGAGCTACATTTTCCTCTATGCATTAGAGTAACAATGCAAGTGAATTTTGAGATCCAGATATTTAATCTCTTTTCTTCCCTTCCTACCGCCATCCTGCTCCTGCTTAATTCCACATAGGAATCTCTTCCACAGTAGCCCTGATTATCTCCAGTAACATTATGATTGCTACCTGATAGATCATGGTTTGAATCTTTAGTGGTGTTATAGATGCTTCTGAAACTCTCTTGAAAGCTAGGAACCGTGTCACAGGAAAAACGCACATACGTACAGTGCCTGCACTTTGACTCCTTGGGACACATTCATGTTAAGATCAACCCTAATCTACTTTTAGAAGCAAAGCTGAATTTATTCTGCCCCCTTCTTGACAAGATGGTCTGTGTGTGCCTAAAGGCAGTGACCAGATCAAAGGCTAGGGCTGTGCTCACTTTATGTGACGCTACATCACAAGCAACCTCAGGATGAAGCACCCCAGCTGCTCAGAGAATGACATCTCTGGAGGGTGGGGATTTTTGTCTGTTTGTTCACTGCTCTATTTCCTGCACCTAGATCAGTATCAATACTTGTTGAATGAATAAATGTACCAAGATCCTCAGATACTTACAAATTGTTGTCAGAGTCTTCTGCTATTTATGTTGTCTTTTTGTAAAAAACCTCATCAGCAGAACTTTGTGTTCAAACTTGATAGGATATTGACACTTCCTCTTGTTTCCAAGACAGTTTGGCTGCCTGTCACTATCTTTGGATCCATCTCCTATCACATTAACTGTCTTTTCTAGCCAAGTGCCATCTGCCTCTTTGGTGAGTGGCATGAGTCCACTAAATAGTACTGAAGCTATGTCTGGGATGGGACTAGAGGGTTAGAAGGGGCAGACGGATCCAGCAGGGGGACATAAGCATTCAGAGACAGATGCCACAAAAACTTCCTGAAGTCACCAAATCAGATGTCATCTTAAATGGCACTTATTTGAGGGAATAGATAACTTTTGCTTGGCATGAAGATAGGAGACCTAGGAAGATATTTATCCCAGCAAGTGTCATTAAAAATTAGTTTAAAATAGAGTTATATACCTGTAGTAGTCAGGGTTCTCCAGAGAAACAAAACCAAAACGATGTATGTGTGTGTGTGTGAGTGTGTGTGTGTGTGTGTGTGTGTGTGTGTGTGTGTGTGTGGAGAGAGAGAGAGAGAGAGATTTATTTTTAGGAATTAGTTCGTATAATTGTGGAGGCTTGCAAGTCCAAAATCTGCAGGGTAGGTTGGCAGGCGGAGACCCAGGGAAGAGCTGCAGTTCAAATCCTAAGCCAATCTGCTGGCAGAATTCCCTCTTCAGGGGAGATCAATCGTTTTTCTTGTAAGGTCTTCAACTGATTGGATGAAGCCCATTCATATTCTGGAGTGTAATTTGTTTTACTCAAAATCTACAGCCATAAATGTTAATTTCATTTAAAAACACCTTCACAGCCGGGCTCGGTGGCTCAGCCTGTAATCCCGTGCCTTTGGGAGGCTGAGGTGAGTGGATTGCCTGAGCCCGTGGGTTTGAGACCCGCCTGGGCAACTTGGCGAGACCTCACCTCTACAATAAATCAAAAAATTAGCCGGGCATAGTAGCGCGCGCCTGTAATTCCAGCTACTTGGAAAGCTGAGGCGGAAGGATCGCTGGAGCCCAGCAGGTCGAGGCTGCGGTGGCTGGGAGCAGCCACTGCACTCAAGTCTGGGCTACAGAGTGAGACTCCAACTCAAAAAAAATAAATAAATAAAATAAAAACACCTTCTCAAGAATATCTAGAACAATGTTTGATCAAATAGCTGGGTACTGTGACCTTGCCAAGTTGACACACAAAATCAACCTTACAGTACCACCTAGAAAAACCCATCACAAAACAGCTGGGCTTCTCCAACAGGTCAATTAGAGCAATATTCTAACCCCATTGAGTATTCACATGCTTCTAAGCCCTATTCGCAGTTTCATACCTGGTTCCTGTCCTCCTCACCGACTCAACCTGGAATGCCCTTCTCCAACCTTGCTTCCTTCACCAGTGGAAAAAGTCTACTCACCTTTCAAAGCTCAGATCAAATGTTAATTCTGTGACATTTTCTTTAATACCACATCTCATCTCAAAGATTTGATTCCCTCCTCGGTCTCTTATACCTGTATTAATATAGCATTTATCACATTTCATTGTAATTGCTTGTACATCAAACAACAGATTAGCAAAATGGCTTAAAGTACAGATCTCCTAGATTCAATTCCTCATCTCAGCAAGTTACCAGCCCCTCAATGCCTTAGTTTCTTCATCTGTAAAATGGGGCTAACATAGTACCTACCATCGGAGTTTGTAATGAGGGTCTAATGATTTAATACATATAAAACTCTTGTATGTAAACAATATATATTGTACGAGGGGACCAAAAAATATCCTGGACTTATCTCCTTTTGGAGGGTGAGTGTCTTGCAGTACAGGCTTCCCCTGCTAGGTAAGTGTTCTAGGAACCCTTCTTCATCAGTGTACCAGCTAACATTGTTGTGAGAGGCTGTGTTCAACTTCAGTAAAAAAAAATTTTTAGACTCTTTCAACACATTTGCCCATTTCATGATGGGTGATTTATGAGTACACCTGCCCACTCCGCACTGACTGTTCAGCAGTTTTTGACCAAAATGGCATGACCCCTGTGCCCCAACCTCCCTATCCACCCAATCTCAATCCTAGTGACATTTTTGTTTTGTTTCCTCAGAGGGAAAAAGTCCTCAAAGGGAAGTGTTTTTGCCGATGTGATGAAAGCATGAGACCAAAAAATGGCAGAAGTGCTAAAAGGCATAAAAATTGACAAGTTCAAAAACCATTTGAGCAGTGGGAAAAGCATCTTGATAGGTGTATTGCATCAGAGAGTACATAGAAGGTAACAGAAGTTTAAACATGTAAGAATAAATACACAATTTTTAATAAATACATTCAGATTTTTGGGGTGCCCGCTTATATATATGCATAAATTTCACAATATATTAATATATGTAAAATATTGTCTAGCACATAATAACCACTTAAAAATAGTTATTTTCATTCCTAGTATTATTGCCACTATCCAATTCTGGTTCATGTGGAAAGATTAGGTGCTTCTGGAAGGCAGAGACAGAAGTGTAAAGCAACCAGGAATTCTGGGGAAGTTTTTCTTTCCTGGCCCAGGTACCAGCCTTGGTTCCTCTACATCTTTCTTGTTACTGCCAAGAACATGGCCGTTATGTATTAGTGAGGCTGCAAAAAAGTGAGGTCTCCATTCAAACTACAGAAATGACTTAGAAAAGGGTCTGAGAGGAGAAGGCTATTAATACAAAATATCCTCAGCCGTGACCGTGGCCTCTTCAATTTTCGTCTTGATCTCAGGAAGGGGAATTTGACTGATGGCCACCACGACCAAGTTTGCAGCATGGGCTGAAGCACTGGCCACGCAGATCCAAAATGACTCTTCATACTGTTCCTCCACCACTACAAACTGGAAGAGCCTCTCCTGAAAGTTGGCGATCCGTTCGGTCAGGTCATGAAACTTCACTGCGGCCATGAAGCTGGCGATGGCCAATGCCACCACTCCTCCTGAAACCCAGAAAGATCATCCTCACCCATGGCTCCTTTTTGTAGTTGTGATGACTGTGGCACAAGTGACAAACTTGCTTTGGGTTTAAAAAAGCACGAAGATGTTATAAGCTCTAATTTACTTTTAAACGCGGTGAGTAACCCACACTATTTGAGGGGGAAAGTCAGGGTGGTATGGGAAAGAGAGAATAGGTTCTATATCAGATTGACCTCGAATCTCCATCCCTTCAATTTTCCCATTACCTGGTACCATCCTTCCTAGGGGATCTGCACTTGGGGAAGTTCAGTCTCTAAATATCTTAGGATTTTTGTGACGACCATGAGGGCTATGTGGCAAGATGAAAGAAAACTGTATTGTGCAGGTTGAGGTTTCACCCTAGGGCCAGACTTGTTGCTGTCTTCTTTAATTATCCTCTCCATGTTTAAGAATAAGGAGAGGATATAAGAGAAGGAAGACCTTAGAAGGAGGAAAGGAAAGCGGAGCGGGGAAAACTGGAAGCATTCCAAACCTCATTTAATTCCCCATCTGTTGATGGAAACTTTGACCTTCTGGGGGTGGGCTCTCTCTCTCCCTCTTGATTTTAATTAATATTTTAACCACCTTTATTATGCTTATTATGTCTTCATTGAAGAAAATGTGAGCACTAGAGAAAATCGTAAACATGAAAATACTACAACTTTATGTTTTCCCTGAAAGCCAGGTAGGTATAAATACTTTGAACATTTTAGTATATTTGTTTATATTTCTTTCTTATTATTAAGATTAGTATTATGGTGCTCTTACTTTGATTTTAGATTTGATTATTTTCACCCTCGCTTGAACATTTTTCCATGTTGTTAAATAATTTGTTGTGGCATGACTTTAAATGAGTGCATCCTATTTTCATCATATTTTATTCTAGCTCCGCATTATAATTTGCTTAAGTATGACCTTATTTCTGTTTTTCTTTTGTTTTCTATTTTCTTTTAATAGAGATGGGGTCTTTCTTGCTATGTTGCCTAGGCTAGATTTGAACTCCTGAGTTCAAGTGACCCTCCCCCGCTTGGCCTGTCAAAGTGCTGGAATTACAGGCAGCGAGTCACCACATCCAGTTGTATCTGACCTAATTTCTGGATGTCTAGATTACTTCTAGTTATTTGATATTATAAAGTGCTACAGTAAATACTACTTTATGTACATATTTGTTTTCTTGTCTAGTTATTTCCCTAGCATAAATTCCTACATGAAAATGTTCAATCAAAGGATATCCACTAAAGTTTTGTTAAAAGACATAAAACAAAGTTTTACCTCTTTTTAATACTCTCACCAGTAGAGTTTGAGAGTGCTATCTCTGTGAGGAAGAAAATTCACAGAGATAAACATTTATTTAATAATCAGGATTGAGCACTTTTTACATGTCAGCCACTATGAGGAGTCGTACAAAGATAAACAAGACACCTATAGTCTAGGTGAGGGTGAACCAAGTATAGAAATAATTCTACAGGGTGGCCACCATCTGCAAACAAAGGCAAATACATAATAATTGAATTGTTGATATTATAATACATGATCATATAACTTTACCTACTTTATACATCATGGTCACCTTGTGACCATGTGAGGGATTATTGACTATTTGACCTGGGTTTTTTGAGATAGCCCTCATTTCATGGAATTTTGTTATTTTCATTAAAGATGATTTGTTAAGTGCATAATTAAATGTGAATTAATTTGTGTGTATAAATGTACTTCCAAATGAACACACACACATACACACACACACATTTTGTCTTGAAAAACAGGTCATAATGGCCATAAATGAGGCCATGGGTCAATGAAAAGACAATGAACTTAGAAACAATTAAATGTAGGTTGGAATCCCACTTCTGCTACTCATTGCTGTGTGACATTTTAACTTTTCTGAGCCTTGGGCTTTTCATCTGTTAACATGAGCCCGATAATATCTCCTCATAAGGAATCTGTGAGGTTTAAATGAAATAAGGCATGCAGAATTCCCATGTACATGCCTATCCCGAATGGATTTTCAATAAACGGCATCTAATATAAGGTATGGTACAGTGAAGGTGTTTGGGGGGGTGAAAGGAGGGAAAGTCCAGACAGCCAACGAGCCCCATTTGTATTAATATGTGCAAGGATTTGGATGGGGGGTTGAGGTGCTCTTGGCAGACAGATGGCACTCATTTCCCCTTCTCAACCCGGAGCCTGAACAGAGCAGCCTTTCACAGATGTTCTCTTGCTCATACTCCCCTTCTCCTCTGCCATCTGTGGAGGTTCCTCCCAGTCTCAGCTGAAGCAGCAGCTCCATCTCTTCTCCCTCCCAGGGTCCCCAATGTCCCTATATCTCTCTGTCTTATGCCTTTTCCTCTCACTCCAACTTCTCTTTACTGCTTTAAATTCTCAGTCACTCACCTACTCTAACAAGATGAGTCTTTATTGCGACAGACTCTGCAACTTTTAGTAAGGAGGAAATTCATGCCCATCAAGAAGGTCTTTGACCCAAGAAAGTCAAGACTGATTCCTTCACACCTTTTGCCCAATTATTTAGAGCCCAGGATGGTGATGGTGTGGACACACCTCTCTCT
This sequence comes from Tarsius wallacei, assembly GCA_963574415.1. NCBI lineage: Eukaryota > Metazoa > Chordata > Mammalia > Primates > Tarsiidae > Tarsius > Tarsius wallacei. The sequence goes on from CAUYQG010252176.1 coordinate 13,840, forward strand.
CTCTCTCTCTCTCTCTCTCTCTCTCTCTCTCTCTCGGCCTCCTTACCTGCCAGGACATTCCATAGGCAGATGCCCCCTGGGCCATTGACTGCCCGGTATGGAACCTGGATCATGTTGAGAATGGCAAAGCCCATGCTGACCAGAGCCAGGGCCAAGGCCAGGAAGAGGAGCAGAAGAATCGTCACATGAAGGCCTGCATTGAGCTCCTTCACCAGGTGTGGGAAGACTGGGGAGAGAAGACACAGCCAATATTTCAGCGACAGTTTGCTCACCATGAAGGTTTTGGAGGAAAGGAGTGAGGGCAATGCAGCAAGTGTTGGGTTTTCAAACAGCAGGAGGCTTCTTGAGATAAACTCATGGCCCCCAGAGTTGCCGCTTGTCAATTGACCAACAGTCCTTTCTTCCTTGGAGTGGACACAAAATTAAAATGTGTCCTGCATTGACCTTGCAATTCTGAGATCTGATATGAATGAATACACCCACAACGGTGACTCAGCAGGGTAGATATAATTAGTTCCTGGTATGATAGACACAATTTTCATATTGCACAATACTTCATTAAAATGTTAATTTGCCGTATGAATATGGCAGAATAAATGAGTGAATATCAATTTGAATTTGTTTTCTCTGTATTTGCCACTAGTACTAGCTGCGAAGATGTAATGGTATAACAAGCTAGAGGACCTCAAATATCACCTGAGAAAGTCAGTTCTCAAAAATGGTGGTCGTGGTTATTGCTGTTATTATTGTGAGCCTTTGCCTTGGAAAAGTCATGTGACTTTATGAACTGATAGTAAGTTCAGTCAGTTTCTGAACTGAGAATGGGGGTAGAAATAACTGCATATAAATTGAAAGCAACTAACATTAACCGAGCATAGTCATGGGCTGAGCATTTTACATGTCATCTTTTTCAATCCTCATGACAAAGATATTTTTATTACTATTAAATTCTTTTACCCACAGGCTTGGAGACATTAAGTCTCTTGTGTTTGGGCAAGGCGATCCTAAACTCTATATTGGATTATAGTCCTATATACTACGTGATATAAAGCATTTCAAGTCACTATTACTAGTAGTTATAAATGAAGTATTTAAAATTAGAAAACTAAAGAACTCCCGAGCATGCCCATTCCTCTGCAATAACTCCAGGCTTATGCTGAATACCACCTGGTGGAATCTGGGCGCATCTTTTGAGCGCTGACTTCCCTGCTGTTTCATTTGGTGCTTCTGACCAGCCTCCCATTTGTCCCAGCTCAGGGCTCAAAGCTTTCTTGGTTCTCTTCTCACTTCTCTGACTCTTCTCTCCTCCAATTCCTTTGCTGGCTCACCTGCCTCTCACTCACAGAAGGTTGGCATCTCCCAACCCTGAGAAGTAGTGTTTTTTTCCTTCTTCCTGTAAGATGTCTTTTCCACTCTCCAGTTTCCAGGCACTCCCTGTTTTACGTCCTTAGTTCTGATCTTCCTTTCTGATTCTGCATTCCCATTTATTTTTATCTCCATACGGTTATCTCATTGGTGTTGGAAACTTTACCCTGGAAGATGAGCTCATTTCCAGGTTTGTCTGTGTAAGGCATCTTTCTTCCCTGTGTTTCCCTTCCATCTCAGCTTCTCTTAGATTTTTTTCCCCCTCTTTTCAAACCCTCAGCCCCTTTTAATTCCAAGCATGGCAGCTTATGCCTGATTTTTAAAATTTTTCATTATCCCCTTTCTTGATCATGTAATCCTTAGGGCACACGGCTAGCATAGTAATACTCACCAAACCCTTAAAATAGACAATAGTCACCTATGTGATTGGCAAAGATTGAAACATTTGCTAATACCCCATGCTGATGGCAGAGTAGGGAAGAAACACTCTCCAAGCTTGTAGGAATATTAATTCACACAGTCTTTTTTTAGAGGGTAATTTGATACCACCCATCAAAGCAAATTTGCTTCTAGAAATTTATTTTCCAGAAGCCACTCCCACCTGTGGTCAAAGCTTGTATCAAAGAATGGATATTTAGTATAATAGCTAGAGATTGGAGAAAAACCAGCATATGAATCAATAGGAGATTGATTTAATAAGTTGAGGTATCCATAATGCACACAATTCAGTTCTTAAAAAGAATTAATCATACTCAAATACTGACATGAACCCATATCCAGATTTGATTTAATAAAAAAAATCAAGTAATAGCCACATTTGAATGATGAGGGAGCAAATTTGGGGCATATGGAGTGATGTGAAGAGGATGGTAAGGAGTCCTCAGCTTCCATAGTAGGAAGTGCAATAACTACATTAAAAAAATATTTTCAGAGGATCTTACAGAGAAAAGAAATAAAAAAATCTTTATTGGCAGAGGACAAATCTCATCCAACCCCCAATTTATGTGTCATACCCCAAGGCTCAGGACCTCCTAGTTAATTGAGATTTTATTATTTTTATATATGCTCCTGTTTAGAAATTCAAATCTTTCCTCAGCAATTTTCATGCTTTGGTTCTTTCTATTTACTTTTTGAGGAGTGACTCCACATTTGATCCTGTCACTCAGTGCTGCCCCAGGAAAGCTGTTGCTTACTTGCCTCTCATATTTGTACCCAGTTTCCAAGAGTTTTAGGTGTCTATGACTTAAAAGTTAAATTTAGGTTTCTGGTCCATAAAAGTACATGATCCACGGCGGCAGACGACAACAGCTACCTATACCAGATGTAGAGACTGTGTGCTGTTGCTTTGTATACATTCTTCTACTGTTCATGGCTACCCTCTGTCTTACAAATGAGGAAACTGAGGCTCAGAGAAGTGAAATAACTTAGCCATCTTCCCACAATCAGAAAATGTTGGCTTAACTATTCTGTTACAGGGCCTATAGTAGAAAATCAGAAAACATAGATAAGCAGAAGTTTAAAATTTTTGACACAGTGTTGCTTGAATTCTAGAGGTCTTATTTTTAATTTGAACACATACTCTTATCTTGCATGCATAAGAGCTATGTCACTTGAGTACCAGGACTGACTAATCATTCTATCAGAATCTAAAACTTAGATAATTTGTTTGCGCCTGATCCCAGAGAAGTCTGGCAGTCCTTTCTGCCCCAACAAGGCAAATAAGAAAAGCAGGACAATTGAAGTCAAACCCAGGTCCTGACCATTGGTAGAATAGTTGTGGGGTAGAAAGTAGGGAGGGAACCAGAGAACTAAAAACTGCAAAGCAACCTATTGTGTTGGGTGTTTTTACAATAATTATTTCAAGTATTTATTTCGCTGGTCCCCATTTCCCCGTTAATAAAACGGGCATAATGAAATCTTTCTTCTAGCATAGCAAAAATGGAAGAAAATGAGCTACGAGGGGCTGGCTTGAGATACACATTTTCAGTGTGGATCTGTGCTTCGTACACATTTTCCTGTTTCTCCTTTACCGGATGGTGAGCTTCTTGAGGGCAGCCACTGGTCTGTTTTGTTCATCCCTGTTTTCCTAGTAGAGCCTGGTCTGTAAATACTCAATAATATAGCTGGATGCGTGGCAGCACATATACTAAAATTGGAACGATACAGAGAAGATTAGCACGGCCTCTGTGCTAGGATGACACGCAGATTCGTGAAGTGTTCCATATTTTAAAATAAAAAGTTGGATGCGTGAACATTGCTAAATTATCTCTTTCTCCAGCCACCCAAACAGCTGTGTTGACTTGTTTTTATTTCATAAGGTCTTAGGAATAGAAAAGGACCATAATCACTTGTGATGAATAGTTTTTTGGTATTCTCCATGATTTCTGTGGAAACTGATTCCCTTGGGTGATTCAATGGGAGACCTCTGTGATGAGAAGAAGCTGTTTGTAAATGAGACTCGATAAAAATTCCCTGCTCCACAGCTTATGAAGCACTCTCACATCCCCATCTCTACTGATCTGCACACTGCAGAGATTTTTTTTTTCCCTACAGATGGACAGTAAATGGCAGAAGCAAGTAAGTTCTGACTTCAACTTGGGGGTGGGAGGCTCTGAAATACCCAGTGGCTGCCTCCAGGTTACATTGTGCTGGAATTAAAAGCTGTAGATGTAAAGGAGACTTGATTGGCACTAGAGATCCTTATAATACACACAGTGTCCCCAAAATGCAGCAGTGTAAAGTCAGCCAAACATGAGAGGAACCTAGCCCTGGGGCTCCTGGTGAAAGCTTTCAAAGAGAATCCCATCCAAGGTACTGTAAATGAATGTTTATATACCCTCCTCTGGGACAACCCCAGTGTAGCAGGAAACAAAACTTTCTCAAATACTCCCCTACTCAGGGCTAATAAGAAAACATCCATGCTTCAGAGACCAGACTACATTAGATAAAGCCAGAGGGATGTTTCCCATGGGTGTCCTTCTGAGAAGAAAGAGGAAGGAGGCCAAGGAACATTTATTGAGCTCCTCCAATGAGCACATAGAAAGCACTCATTTACTTATGGCTTGCGACTTGAGGCATTTTAAATTTCTGGGAAGGGCAGGGGTCTGATCATTAGGTTAATGCTGATACATGACTGCTGTTTAATCCTTTTATCCCATTCAAAGTTTCACCAATATTCCTGTTGTGGCTCAAAAATTGATACCCCAAAATATGGTGCTTTGATATGCTGACCGGAAGAAGCCTCAAAGTCTCTCTGACTTTCCCTTCATAAATTCTCTGTTTCTCCCAAAGCACAGGATGAAGTTGTCCTCTGAAGTTCCTTTATCTACCTAAAGTCCAGACCTGCCAAAGAAGAAAACAATTACTTCTGGTCCCTTCCCTGAGTTTTGATTAACTGTCTCATATCACGGGAAGAAAGACTGAACTCTGTCAACACAGTCTGGGCAGACTTTTGTCACAAACCATTATCTGCTCTGTGAATGCAACAAACTTGGTCTCAGGCCATTGAATGTTCTTCTAACCCTCTGAATTCCCCTAAAAAAATCATTTGCCACTCTCCTGAAATCATCCACACGTTCCCATTTCCCCTTTCCTCTGAGTTGAAGGGCATGTAAGTATCTGTACCCCATTGTGCTATCAAGCAATCACTCTGTGATTCTCCCTGTTGCATGCTAATAAAGTTTTATGCCATTTCTCTTCTTAATCTACCTTTTGTCAGCTACTTTTTCAGTGAAAATTCAGAGGGCAAAGGGGAAGTTTCCCCCTCGTTCCTACAGTCCCAATGGCATCCTTTATAGTGAAGGAATACGGTTTAGAATTAAGTACTGCACAGAGTTGTCACAGTTCTCTTTTAACATTTTATAGCAGAATGGGGCAAATGCTCAAATATATTTCTTGTATGATTGAGTGAATAAATGCAGAAACACATGAGTAACTGCTTCGGGGTCAGTAGTTGGCCCCATGGCAATCATCTTGAATGACAAATTGTCTCTCTCCCACTAACCCTGTGGCAGAAAGGGGGTGTTAGTAGCAGTTAAAGGTGTTTCCTTTTGAAAGCCAAGCGGCAAGCTTTAAAGACCCACCAGGCGCCAGGCCGGTTTTGTTTAAGAAAAGCCAAATGGCCAGAGACTGGCCATTTCATGGAAATGCAAAAGAGTAACTAATTCACAGACTTATCCAAAACCCCTCTGTTGAAGTTAACAGTTTACAATCCTGCACTTTGCATTTCCTGGAAACCATTTGTTCTTTCAAAAAAATCTGATTTTGCTGAGTACAACCTTGTAAAATTCCAAAGGAAAGATGTAATCACTCAACACGACCCCCTCCCTTACCTAAACAAAGGTATAAGACCCCACTTCTCCCGTTCTGGGGGGCTCGACTTGGATGCTTTAGCTCTCGAGCCCACCGGCGTAATAAAGCTGCCACTTCCTATAATAGTCTCAGTGTCAGTCTCTCTATTTTCCTGCTGCAATTTCTTTTTAAAAAATTTCTTGCCAGGCTTGGTGGCTCAGCCTGTAATCCTGCGATTTGGGAGGCTGAGGTGAGTGGATTGCCTGAGCCCATGGGTTCGAGACCCGCCTGGGCAACTTGGTGAGACCTCATCTCTACAATAAATAAAAAAATGAGCCGGGCGTGGTAGTGCATGCCTGTAATTCCGGCAACTCGGAAGGCTGAGGCGGAAGGATCACCGGAGCCCAGCAGGTTGAGGCTGCAGTGGCCGGGAGCGGCCATTGCACTCCAGTCTGGGTGACAGAGTGAGACTCCAACTCAAAAAAAAAAAAAAAAAAATTTCTTGTTTATATGTATGTGTTTTTGACTTTTATGTTATGTTTTTCATGAAGGCATTTTTCCAATAGCCAGGGTTCAATGTAATTGCTGGGTAGATATAAATATGCCCAGACTGTTTTTCCTTGAATATGCATAACAAATATATATTTTTCCTTCAGGTATATATGATGACAGCTTGTATTATATTTGTCTGTAGTTCCAGCTTTCCATCTTTATACATTTAGTAAAATACCTACCCTGGTCAGGTTTCTAAAAATGACTACAATTCTGAAATACAGAAATCAAGAATTGAGTAAAATTCCTTATTCCCTTGCATTGGCATGGTGTTGCTTAATCGTGGTTTAGGACACTGTTCCCACCAGTGATCTGTCTGATTCTGAAGGCTTGCAGAAGAGTGCCTTCTTTTGTTTTTTTCTCCTCAGAAGACCATTCCTAAGCCCAACTTGAATTCCTGCTTCACCCACGATGTCTGCGCAGACTGCTCTGTTCACATCCTGAGCAGCTCTGAAGCAACAATGAATGCCGGCCAAAGTCTGTGCATGGTCACGTTCACAGAGAGCGGTCAAATGCCTTGCCCGAGATCTCTCCTGCAGTAAACATCCAACTTAGGCTTTGAACCTGGTAGTCTGATTCTAGAACCCAGGTGCAGTGCCCCTTTGTTTTTTCTCGGACTATGAAGCTTTTATATAAATAGATGTGGAAGCAGTTATCACGCTTCCTGAAGGTTCATTTCGGCAGGCATTCTACACCCGCATGTTGTTGTGGGTGACACTCCATACCTGTGGCATGGGTTTGGAGTCTGGCTCTGCTGTTTCCTGGCTAGGTGACCTTAGGGAAGTTATGTAACCTCTCCAAGCCTGAGTGCACTCCTCCGCAAAAGGGAAACATTAATAATTTCTTCTTAATACATTTATTGTAAGGCTTAAAAGAGACAAGTGTTACAAAGTGCTTAGTAGAATGTCTGACACATGGAAGTAGTGATATTTTGATTGCCGTTAATAAACTATGCAAATATGCAAATCCCTATTTCTAATATTTCTATATGCCTCTATGGAAAAAGAAAGGAGGGAAGGAAGGAGAGAGGGAGGAAAGGAGAAAAGGAAGGAGGGAAGGAGGAAGGAAGAAAGGAAGGAAGGAAAGAAGGAAAGATGGAAAGAAGAAAGGAGGGAGGGAAGGAAAGAAGGAAGGAGGGAAGAGTCTCTTTTTGGTGTTGAACCAGAACCCTTGGCTCACTGTGGACTTTGCCATTATGCCTGAGATTGAGACAGCAGTCAAATTCCACGTTGAGACATAAGCACCCTTACACAATCAAAAAATAAGCATCTAAATCAGCTTTCATGTCCCCAATATACTCACTTGTGAATTGGGACTGACGGCCCCCGAGCCCGCACTGCCGCACCTTGCAACCTCGGAAGAGCCCATAGTAAATGTCCCCGATGAATTTGACCAGCTCTGGGTCTGTGGCGTTCACCAGATCCACTCCAGTCTGACAAAGGATTTTCCCACTCAGCCAGTGGGGCACTGCCAGGGCAACGATGATCAGGATGAAGGAGGACAAGCTGAGTAAAGACGCCAGCCCATACCACACCTTCTTGAACCATCCAGGCATGCTAGTGGGTGCAGGTCATCCCCAAGGTCTCCAAGCTGCAGCGGGGGCCGTTGACATCTTCCAGACACTGGGCAATGCCCTGCTTCAAGGTCAGCTCCTCCAAACACACCATTTCAAGATTTCAAATCCATCTCCTCGTCCTCCCTCAGTGCCTGCCTGCACAGCCTATGTTTACTACAACTACATCCGGAAGCCTCTACAGAGACAATCTTCACCTGACTGTGTAGCGGACAGTATTACTGAAGGAAGTAATCCTATATCTCCCCCTAGACTAATGTTTCAGCAGAGGGCTTAATTGTTCCTCGTTTCAAGTATTTAAATAACTCTGGTGTGGACCTCATAACAGGGAGTTAGTAACAGGCAAAAACTAGGTAGAGCTGAGGAAGAGATGCTAACTCATCTCAAAAAAATGCATATGGTGGAAAGAAAACAAAAATGGAATGATTAGCACTTGAATACTGACAACAGTGCACCGTATCGAATGTCCATCTCTCTGATATGTGCCCTGGCATTTCTTTCTCTAAAATGTCACTGCTATCAGAATCCCCAGAACTGTTATTAATACCATGAAACGACTCCTGTTCTTAAGGCTTTAACTGACATGTATAAACAAGGCTTTATGGATTTATCATTGGGTAAATCTGCCAAGGGTAGAATTGTGACTAGATTCAATTTGTGGCTACTGGGGCAGTCTGGACCCCAACCCTTAGCATCCTCTTCCCTGTGCCCCTTTCTCTGTCATCTAAAATGGGTCAGAAAAGTGCTTCACTGATGTGTTAGCAAATACTGGCCACACTGCTGGGGTAGTTCTCTCTTCTAATGATGAAGATGTCTTTTTCTTTTAACCTGTAGACAAGGAATGGAGTATTCTCTACTTCCTACCTTAAACTGTGGTTTTTTTACATTTTGACTTTTACTGTACTTCTTGATGTCAACTTACTGCCACGTGAGATGGCAACAGCCACTCTGTCCATTCCTTTGGGGAGCAAGATTGGGGAAAGTGGAGCAGTAAAAATTTCTTATTTGGTCACAGAAGCCTGAAAAGGGGTTCAGGAAGTTGCATTGTAAACCAATAGGAGTCCCAGGAATCTCATGTGGAGAGTGTCTAGGAAGCAGAGGAACATGCTAAGGGAAATGTCAACTTCCTCCCTTATAACTAGGGCTCACTTCAGTGACCTCTCTGTGGCAGAGAGGGGCTGAAAACAGTTAAAATTATTCCTTTTAAAAATCAACCAGCAAGCTCCAGACCTGCTAGACATGGGATGTGAGAAAACCAAATAGCCAAAGGTTGCTTTCCTGGAAATGCAAGATAGTAATCCATTCACAACCTTACCCCCACATCCTTTCTTTGTGAAGTTATCGGTTTACAGCCCCTGCTTGTCATGTATACCCTGGAGACAATTTGTTGTTTGAAAATCTGGTTTTGCTAAATACAACCTTGCAAATTCCAAAGAAAAATGTATAGCCATACAACCCAACCCCCCACCCGTAACTAAAAGAATTTATAAAAAACCTCTCCTCATTATCCGGGTTGCTCAGCCTTGGAGCATTACCCATCTGAGTCGTGCCAGTGCTAATAAACCTCTACTTCCTAAGATAGCCTCGGTGTCACAGTCTCTCTGTCTTCCCGCAACATCTCCACGGTGAAAATAAAGAAGAGTATCTCCAAAGCTTGTGTGGTTGCAATAGTGTGAGGACGCTGATTCTCAACCAATGACAATTTTTCTCTAGAGCACATTTGGCAGCATTTGGAGATTTTTTAATTGTCATGACTGGAGAGTGGGGAATTGCTACTGGCGTCCAGTGGGTAGAGGACAGTGATGTTGTAAATATCCTACAATGCACAGGAAAGCTCCATCACAAGAATTATCTGATCAAATGTAAATAGTGCTGGAGTTGAGAAACTCTATGTTGGAGGTACAGGCCATGGGAAGAAATAGCTAATTTGTGAGGGAGAAAAATGCTAGGATCTGTGACTGGAGATGAGTGATGTATGATAAAAGGCCCACTTGGACTAATTGTTAGATTGAAAAAATAAACTTTGGTATTTGATGGCACAGTAAGCTTACTCTAGTTAACAATAATCTATACCATATTTCTTTTTTTTAATTTTTAATTTTAAATATGTGGGGTACAGTTCAGGGTTAGGTACACAAATGTTCATTTTGCAGGTACCCTCGTTGATGAGGTGTGCCCCCGCCTCCCCTGGCAGTTTCCCACTACTGCCAATCCACCCATCCCTGGCAGTTTCTCACCAAAAAATATTTCAAAATAGCTAGAAGAGAATAATTTGAATGTTCCCAGCATTAAGAGAAGTATTTAAAGCGATAGATATCCCAATTACCCAGATTTGATCTTTACACATCATATGAATGTATCAAAATATTATATATACTCCCAAATATGTACATTGATTATCTATCAAAAAAGAAACTGAAAAATTATTCTGAAAAAAAGGCCCACTTGGAGGGCCTCAAACACGGATTTTGAGGTCCAGGAGGACTGAGGCTTTACAGTTTTAGACCTGTGTCTCTACCAGGCCTGTTGTGCCACATGTACCAATGGTTTGTAGAAATCTTGTAATACAATTCCATGTTTGTTTGTTTTTTTTGTGGTTTAAGAGCCTTCATTTGTGAAGTGTAAACATTTAAAATATACTACAATTTTTGTATCACTGTTTTGGTAATTTTTAATTTTTAAATATACTACGAAACAGAGACTTAAATATCCCCCACCCGCTGACATGGAAGGGTCCCGGAACTCATGATTTCCAAGAGGCTCAGTGAATTGCACCGTTAGAAGTAGGGGTAAAAGCAATAATTAAAATGTCAATTGACATTTACTGAGCTCCTCCTACTCAAACACACACCGTGCTAAGTACGCTGGCATCACCTTTTACGACGCTTCCCCAAACCCTACGAGAACAGAACATCATTCTTTCCATTTCACTGTCAGGAAAATGAGGCACAGGGCAGTTAAGGAAGTTGCTAGGCCACACAGCCATTAAACAGGAGGGCCAGACAGTAGGGCTTCAGGACCCTCACTCTTATTTAGAGGAAAAATACACTTTAGGTGGCTTGTCTTGTCTCCGCAACGGACTCTCAACTCCTAGAGCGCAGCGTCCATCCGCACTCGCCTACATCTGCTGTCCAAGCTTCCTCGCTCTTAGCCCGGGGCCCTGCACGACCCGGAGCCCAGCACCGGCTCCTGGGCAGGAGGCGGGGCTTCGCCCAGGACCCCCCCCGGAGGCGTGGCAACCCGGGGCGGGGAGCGGCCAAGGGCGTGGCCTCCGCGGGAAGGCGGGGCTGGCAGAGGTGGCAGCACGCTAGGGGGCAGCAGCGGGCGCGGAGCCGAGCGCGGAGGCCGCGCCGTCCCTCTTGGCGGGGTCATTCGGCCGGGGCGGGGCGGGGTCATCCGGCCGGGGCGGGGTGCGGCGAGGCGCTCGGGCTGGGGGCGCTGGGAGCTGCGGGAGCCCGGCCGGAGGTTGGACGGGATGGCGGTGGCGGCGACGGCGGCGGGAGGGCCTCGCCGGGTGCTGGTGTACGGCGGCAGGGGCGCGCTGGGCTCGCGATGCGTGCAGGCGTTTCGGGCCCGCAACTGGGTAATGCTGGGGGCCGGGGGCTGCTGGCCCTTCGCGCGGATGGCGGGCTCGATGGCGACGGGGAGCCAGGGGACCTTGGGGCGATCGCCCGGGAGGGCGATCTGGAGGAAGCCCTGCGCCCTCCCTGACTCGGGTGCTTGCACGTGCACGCACAGGGCTGCACATATCTACTGCTGCCTCCGAGTGTGTGTGCACGCCGGGACTGAGGTGCGAGACCTTCGCTTGGCAAGGTCGGGGGCGCTCCGTGGGCCTCCACCTGGCCTAGAAAGTCCGACGTGACTCGGGAAAGAGTTCCAAATGGGGAAGAGGGGAGCAGGGGCGAGAGGACAGGGAGAGAGAATGTAGAAAGCGGGCTCTGGGATAAGACTGGCTTGGGTTATGCTATGACCGCGTATTAACGGACCTCAGTTTCCTCATCTGTATAATGGGGTGGTGACAGAGTTTACCCCTCAGGGGAGTTGTGAGAAAGATTAAATGAGATAATTTGTGTCTCTGCACGTAAATTACCCGCGGTCTGGTAAAAGCTGTTGAAATGCCACCTATTGCTGATGTTACTATCACTACCCACTCCTCCGTTGGACCAGGTAGTTTGAAGGCTTAGCCCCGCAAATGCTTTGCAAAGAGTATTTCAGCTACTTTGCATCGTCAGGTATCCATTCCCAAGAGGCGGCAAGTCAGAGCAGAGCTGATCGGTGGACAGAGACCCTTGACCCTAGCCTCTCAGATGGGCCCAGCACGTTCCCTGTGAGACCCTGCCTGGAGCATAGTCCTGAGGGATTCTCCAGGGACCGGGAAGAGGTCCCAGTATTTTCTTTTTATTTTTTTAGATATTAAAATATATGTATTTTTATTTCTATGGCTTTAGGGAGTACAAGTGCAGTTTTGTAACATGGATGTATTGCTTGGTCTGCGCTTTCATCACCTGAATGGTGTATGTTGTACTGTGTGGGGTTTTCTTCTTGCTTAAACTCTAGTACAGAAATATGCTTCTAAAGGATTCCAAACACAGCACCTTCTCCTGCCACCCACCAGCTCAGAACCTGAGAAGACTGGTGAGGGTGTCTTCCCAGGTCTGCAGAGATAGATGGTGGTGCCAGTGGCAGAATTTAAGAAGTGTTTGCCAAGGGCCAGGCACTGTTCCCCTATACCAGAGCTTTTAAGAGACTCTGAATTTCATTTAATCCTCCAGATAACGTTAATGCAGTAGATTCTGTTTGTATCCACGTGTTGGGGAGTGAAGGCTGTGTTTGGCCCTGATGGGGGCGCTTTGTTTTACCTTTGACTTGGCAGAATCTGGAGAGCTGATTTATTTTTTGGTTTTTCTCCTTCCTTCCTACCTCCTTAGGGAGAACTGGGATGGAGACTTTTTTTTTGGTTGTTGTTTCAGTATCATCCATGGCTTGTATGGAGTTATTGTTGTTGAATGAATGCTGTGTTCATAGCTTGAGGTAGAAATATTTATCTCTGGGGCCTTCAGACTGAGGGACTCAGAAATGTTTTTGAGTAAGGACAGAGTGTCATCTGTACCAGGAGATTTCACACCCTCTATTTCATTTGATTCTTACACTGACCTTGTTCATCATAAACAACCCCCATTTTACCCAGCGTGAGGGTGAGAAAGCCACTTTATGGCAGAGCCAGAATTCAAGCCCCATCTTTCTGGTTCCCAAACCCAAAGCCCATCCCTCTTTGCTGCAGGGCAGGCAGGGTGCCTCTGTGTGCTGAATCTGGTCTGCCACCTGTTTTTATACAGCCCAAGAGCTAAAAATGGTTTTATATTTTCTAGTAGTTGAAAAAAATGATATTTTGTGACACGTAAAAATTATGTGAAATTCATTTTTCAGCATCTGACTATTCCTTGGCACACAGCCACACACATTTATTTCCCTACTTGTAACTGTGTTCTCCTGCTATAATGGCGGATTTGAGTAATTGCAGTGGAGACCATATGGCCAGCAAAACCTATAGTTACTATCTGGCCCTTGACACAAAATTTGCTGACCCCTGGTGTCTCTATAAATGCAGGGTTGGGCTTTTAGAGGTGATGGAGGAGGAGGAGAAAGGGGAGTGTTTGGAGGAAGGAGGGCCTGGGGTGGGGCCATGTCCTGGGTATGCTGGCCAGACAGTTGTCCCTGCAAGGAGTGTGAGAGGTCAGTTGCTACTTCCTTGCTCTAGTGGGTTTTCTTTTGAGCCCCCCTTATCTGTCTCCACTCTTCTCATTTCTGGGTGTGGATCTTTGAAGGAATAACAACAATTCCATGTCTCTTGACCAACACTGTTTTCTCCTTTGCTCCAGTGGGTTGCCAGCATCGATGTAGTGGAGAATGAAGAGGCCAGCGCCAATGTTGTTGTTAAAATGACAGACTCATTTACTGAGCAGGCTGATCAGGTAATTCCAGAAAGGCCCCAAATGCTGAGGTAGGGGAACCCTAGAAAGGGGTGTCCACTGGCTGTGTGTTCTTCCTTTGTTTTCAATTACTATTTCACTAATTGTGAAAGCCATCTGTGCTCCTGCAGGAGAACTTGAAAAGAGTTAAAAAAAAAAAAAAGATACATCCTATAATCATTTTTAATTAGCTCATTGTTAACATTTTGGCCTGTTTTTAAATCTTTCCTGTGCATACTATATGTTTTACAAGTTGAAGTAATTTTGTATTTTATATTTTATGGTCAGCTTTTTTTTTAAACCTCTAATTTAAATACTTTTCAGATCACTTAACAATCCTTTTTGTAGATGTGTAATTTTTCATTTCATGGTTTGACTGCAGTTTATTTAGTTTCTACTTCTTATACCTTTAAGTTTTTTTATTTTTTACTGTTATCAGGAATGCTGTGGTGAACATCTATGTCTACATATCTGATTATTTAGGATACATTCTAAAAAGTGGAGTTACCCAGTTCAAAACATGAACACTAGCAAAATAGGTTATTTTAAATTATAGAATTATATGTGAATTGTAAAACAAGAAGTCTAACAAAACTGTATAAGTATATAAGCAAACTATGAAATAATCCCACTCCCTGGAAGGAAGCACCGTTAACAACGTGAGGGATGTTTTGGTATGAATATATTAAACAATTCTTTTTTTCTTGAGAAGCCTGTTTGGTGAGCTGCCTGGAGGATGGGTTTGTTTGTTTGTTTGAGATGGGGGTCTCACTATGTTGTCCAGTCTAGACTTGAAATTCTGGGCCCTAGTGATCCTTTCACCTCCCACGTAGCTGTTCCTGGCTGGCTCTGTGTTTAATGGTTCTCATACTAGTGCTCTAGCCCACACTTCCACGGAAATCTCCACATAGTTCTCTGGGTGATATTTACCCAACCACCCAGTGAGGTGGGCAGGCGAGCCATTTTGTACTGCAATGACAGGGTTGTAGGGACTAGGTGATATGGCCAACAGTCTGGTTAATGGTGGAGTTGGGAGCATGGGTCTCCCAACGAGAACTTTAGTAAGTTCAGGTGCCGCTTGGTCTGTAGGTGGGTCTGTGTTCATTTAGTTGTGCTTTCTCTAGTGATCTTAACACTTTTTGGATAGTTTAGGATCTTTGGCTATTGTTTTTATAACAAATTAAAAATTTTTTTTAAAGTGATACATTTATGATGTAGAAAATACAGAGAAGCAAAAAGAAGAGGGAAATCATGTATAGTTCCACCATATAGTTAACCTTTTTTATATTTCCTTTTAGTCCATCCATCTAAAACATACATGTATGAACCTAAAAATTTCAAAAATAAAGCTGTGAGCATAACTGTGCTACTCATTTGCTCTTCCTAAAGTGTCAGTTTGACATAGGTTAGAATATAAAAGCCAGATGATTAGAATATAAGAGCCAGATGATTTGTTCCAGAACATGTATTTTTTTTGTTCTTACTTTTCTTAATATGGTCCTAATGTTTCCTAGACCTGAGTGATACAGGTTGGCCTTAATGAGTTTAATAGTAAAAGTTGACGTGGCATTGTTCGTTGCCAGGCTCCATTCTAATGCTTTATTTACTTTAACGCAGGTAGTCTTCGTAACATCCCCAAAACAAAGATTCTAATTTTATTTCCCTTTAAAAAATGGGGTGACTGAGGCACAGAAAGTCCCTGGCATTTGTCCAATGTTGAACAGGTAGTAGATACCATAGCCAGGATTTAGACCTGGGTGTTGGGGTTTGATGGCTGTTTTCTTAACCCCTGCACTAAGCTGCCTCAAAACAAAACAGCTTCCTGTGAACAAAGAAATAAAATTAAAACTACATGGATGGGCAGTGCCTGGGCTTGGCGAGCAACAGTCCTGCTAGTGTGGGTCTCTGTAATTGTGTCTCTTCTGTTCTTGTTAATTGCAGATTTCTGATGTCCATGTGGGCTTTTTAAAATTTTTACTTTTTTGAGGCTGGAGTACAGTGGCATGATCATGTCTACTGCAGCCTTGACCTGCTAGATTCAGGCTATCCTTCCACCTCAGCCTCCCAAGTGGTGGAAACTATAGGCATGCGCCACCATACCCAACTACTTTTTTGATTTATTGTAGAGACAAGGTCTTGCCATGTTGCCTAGGCTGGTTACCTTCTAAAGTACTGGGATTACAGGCGTGAGCTACCATGCCCAGCTGCGAGCTTGTATGGGTTTTTGAATGTGGTAGTTGTCGCCATCTGAGACTTGATATAGAACATCTGCATCTGTGAAACAGAGATTGAGAAATGCCTTATATGCTTAAAATCTCTGCCCTTGCACTAATCTTCCCACTCTCTTCAGTTAAAATCTCTGCCCTTGCACTAATCCTCCCACTCTCTCCAGTTAAGAATTTCTGGACAAACAGCCTGGCATTCAGTTTTGTCGTGAAACTGGGGAAAGAGGTAATGGACTGGTATTGCTGCTGGGAGAATGCAGGCAGGGTCTTAAGTCTTAAGAAAATTGATCTTAATGAAGCAACTGGGAGGTATTACCTCAGCTATTCCAGAAAAATATGGAAGAGTTGTGGTCAATAGCCAGAACTGCCTGTCTTGCTGGACTAGGCTTTTAATAAATTATAATAAAAGGACATGGATATATTTTCAAAGCCTTAAAATTTCAAACAAACATATAAGTAGAGAGATCATTAAAATGAACCCCCATGCACTCAGTATTTACCAGCATTGCCATTGATTTTTTTTTTTCTATCAATTTCTAAATAATTTATCTTTGGCATTTTCTTTGGAGTTGCAGTTAAATGAATTTTTGAATTGCAAGGAGAGAAGAATTGGTCATCTTGGATTACGATTCTGTAATTTGCAAAGAAAATATGGAAAGGAATATACCAGAACATTAGCTGTGTGCAGTGAAGTTTTAGGTGATTTTTAAACCTTTTCCTGTTTTTTTTTATTGGTTTATTTTAGGGGGTGCTTATAGCCCCACTTTTAGAATGTTTATAAGGATACTCTAGATTACTTTGTAAAAATCGCATTGCAATGTATTTGGGCTTCACTGTCCAAAATGCTCATCAGAGATCCTCCATCTAATTTTTAAAGTATTAATTGATAGGTACTGTAAACTATCTTAAACTGTCTTAAAAAAAGAAAAAAATAAACTCAGATATCTGTAAAGACATTAGCCCCTGTTGGTTTGCCTTCCGCTTATGCATCTTTTTTTTTCCTGTGTTAAGGTGACTGCTGAGGTTGGGAACCTCTTGGGTGAAGAGAAGGTGGATGCGATTCTTTGTGTCGCTGGAGGATGGGCTGGTGGCAATGCCAAATCCAAGTGTGAGTCCTTTCCTGAGTTAATTAGCTCCTCTGCTCCTCTGTGTTGAGCTGTATAGACTAGGTGACAGGCCAGCTGTTTTTCTGTATGTCTTCCAGAATCTTTACAATGGCCCTGTGAGGTAATGATTAACTCTTCCATTTTATAGGTGAGGGAGTGAGGCATTGGGTTTGAGGTTTAAAGCAGAGGCAGAAAACCTTACAGACTTGTTACTAGTCAGGAAGTAGAGGTTGTGTAGGACCTGGGGAGATCATTCTGAAGGTCAGAAGAACTCAAAACTGAGTTTTTACTAAAGCTGATGACCTTTCCCACTTTTTATTATGAGTATTTTTAAACATACAGGAAAGTTGAAAGAACACTTCAATGAATACTACTGTACTCTTCATTTAGATTTGGTAATTGTTAACATTTGTCATACTTATACTCTCTTGTTTCTTGTGTGTGTGCATTTTGTGTATTTTTCTGGTTAATCATTTATAAGTAAGTGAATGTGCCACCATATTTCACTATGCATCTCCAAAGAATAAGCCAGTTCTCTTATATTGTCATGACGTGTTGTACCTAAGAAAATTAATAGGAATTCTGTAAGATTAATAACATTCAGCCCATACTCAGATTACCCCAGTTTATTCCATGTCTGCTGTAGTTGTCTTTTTCCCTAAACATATTTCACTCTAGATTTATAATTGTATTGTGGTGGTGTTGTTTTTTAATCTCTTAACCTAAAAAATTTTTTCCCCAGTGATAAGACTTTTTGTCCAGTCCTAGTCAGTTTTCATGTAGAATGTTCCACATTCTAAATTTGTCTAAATATTTCTTCAAGGTATTGTTTGATTTGTTCCTCTATCAACAATATTTCCTGTGAACTGAAATTTAGATGTAGAGACTTGATTAGATTCAGGTTAAACATTTCTGAGGCATGAGCTCTTCCTGGGTGATGGTGTGTACCTCATATTACATCACATTGAAAACTCAGTATGTCAGATTGCCCTGCCCATGGGGATGCCAAATTTGATGCTTGGTTGAAGTAGTAACTGCCAGGCTTCCATTGTAAAGGTGTGTTTTTCTGTTTGCAATCAATAAGAAATCTGTGGGATATATGGTATTTGGTATTGTGTGTGAATATCCTGTAACCCAACTATTCTTCACACAGTGGTTTTAAGCATTCATTGATAATCCCTGCCTGAAGTAGTTATCCTGTTTTGGGTTGGAAAATAGTAGGTTTCTAATTTTATCATCCCTTCCACACTTCTTAGCCAAAGCCATTTAAAAAGACATTGAAATTCCATGAACCATACTTAAATGTGAGATTGGTATTTTGTGGGGTGATCAGGTTGACAAAATAGCCTGACAACCTTTTTATGTATTTTGGAGCAAGAAGTGACAAATGTGGATCGGATCCATCATTTTTTTTTCCTAGCCTTTTTAGCAGGGAAATTCACTGTGTTGGTTATTGCCTGCTGACCCCCCCTCCTCCTGTTTCAGGAGGGCATTCTTTGTGGATCACGGGCTTCCTTGTGTCCTGTGGGTTGCTCAGTTGGCCGGGTGACATATGTTACCATTTGTTCTTCCTCACGTCTCTGGCAAGGCCAGAGAGTAAAGCAAGTATGAAATGGTTGTTATTTCAGCTCTCTTGTAAAGAGTCTTTAAAGCTGACATTAAATTTTCAGCCATAAAAAATGTAGCTCTATAAAAGCCTTCTTTATGGTTGTATAGTAATAGGCCCTTGGATTATCCTGGGGAAAACTTGATGTAGACATATAGGCTCTTATTACAAATCTGATAACCTTCATAAAGCAAAACAATCTTTGAATTCAGGTCAGTCTTGCAAAACAGTTAACTCCAGATTTATTTGCTAAAATTTTACCAGTTTACAGGTGAAGAAGCTGAGACTTGGGTAGTCACATGGCCTGGATTTGAATCCGTGTCTCTGACCACTGAGCCTTGTGCTGTTTATTGTCTGTAGACAGGGACCCGGGAATGGGGGGAGGGTTTCCTTGCATGTAGGGCTGCATGGGATGAGCTCATCTTTCAGTTTTTTTTACTGGGAATACTGAGCCCACATGTTTTTTCACTCAGCTCTCTTTAAAAACTGTGACCTGATGTGGAAGCAGAGCCTGTGGACGTCAACCATTTCCAGCCACCTGGCCACCAAGCACCTCAAGGAAGGAGGCCTCCTGACCTTGGCTGGTGCGAAGGCCGCCCTAGATGGGACACCTG
>CAUYQG010252177.1:0-10931 GCA_963574415.1 Tarsius wallacei
TGTTTTGTAACCATGGTAAAACAATAGAAGTGAACTTTCCCTGAACTTTTCTCTTTAAAAGACTGGGTCCATGTTGACCCAGCAGGGCAGGCTGGAACCTGATACTATCAACCCGAGGGCTGCTAAAGCAATCAGGTTCAACAACAACCCTATATGTTACCTAATGTCATTCTGCCACAAAGCCAAGGCAAAAGCAAGCTATTTCTAGTAAAGAATTTCTTTCTATTGTTTCAGAGATTAATTCAATGGTCCAAACGTGCATAAAACATGGACTAAATGGTAGACTACAGAAATATATTATTGTTCTCTCATAATTATATCACTACCAAAGTTTATTTGCAGATAAGGCCTAATCCCACAAAAAAAGCTCCTAGATGTATTATTAAAGAACAGATGATTTAAATCATTATAGATTTAGACGATCTTACATTTAACCACGTCATTTTACTACACTCTCATGGTAATGTGTCTTAAAAGGTAACACTGTGTAAGACATTTTCCCAAGTTTTACAGGCTATCGAGGCATGAAGAAATAATTGATTAAGTACACGAATTAAAATATTTGTTATTCTGCAACTGCAGCATAAGAAATAATGTATTAGATTGTAGCAGCATCTTTCGCATCTCTTTCACTCAATGGGCCATTGGCATTTCTCTTTTAAAACCAGTTTTCAAGAATTTTTAATACTATCAGCAAAATTTTAAAAGACAGTAACTATATCCAAAAAAAAATTAAGGAGAGAAATATAATTTCCAATATTTATAAGTAAATATTATGGCAGTAGTTTAGATTTAGCCTTTTTATAACTCCTTAATGCTCAACTACAAATCTGAGAAAAATTTAGTAAAGATGATATAATGTTAATGTTCATCTGCCATTACATGCTCTAAAATGTCTACACAGATACATAAATATATATGTCATATTAATTATGATTTATTACTTCAAAATGTTAGCTTTGCTTAAAAAGTTGCTCAGTTATATCTTCAGAAATATTATTTCATATAGGTTATTTTATGGTAAATCTTCATAGAAACAATTTCAAAGGTTTCAGAAGTAGAGTTGGATCATGTGGATGAGATCTTCATTACGGTAACAACAGGCCTCAGAATACCTATGAGAAAGAATTATAGTTTTGCACCTCATGTAAAAGAAGTTCAGAGTATTAACTAAATTAAAATATAAGGACAGTTCCAAAAAATCCAGGACAAGGGCTACTTTATCAATAGTTGTCCTTAAAATGACGTAACATAACAAGAAAATCTTTTCAGAAAAGTAAAAAAAGTTTATAGCAGTTTTTTCCATATTTTAACTGTTAAGTCAGTTGTTAGTTGAGATTCTTTTTGTAGGTGTATGCTTATTTAGCTGTATGTTTATATAAAGTATTGTACACACTTTAGAGATGACTAAAGACAATAAAATATCTGTTAACATCTATTAAATATATTTAATAAATACATTTAAATATTCCTTATGAAAACATAGAGTTAATATGTGTATCCAATTTTTAAACTGATTTTCCAAGTAGTAATATGAAAAGTATCACTCAAAGTGCAGGTTAAATGCTACTTTGATTTTAAAGAAGCCTATCAAAAATGTTTAGAATACACAAGGCATTGAGAAAGAAAATTTCTGTAAACTGAAGGATGTAAAAGATTTTTGTAAACTGTAAGGATGTAAAAGTAAGGATGGAAACAAGACTATGAAGCCAAGAAATAAAGGGGCAGATAGCCTATGTACCTACTATTGGTCTAAACTTTGAGCTCTTGATAGTGGGTTCATTCATTCTTTTCTCCCAATTTGAGAACTTAAGGGGTTAAGATTCTGACTTTACTAAGATAAAAGGGAAGGCTAACATAAGCAAAATATCTATGTACCTATGTATCTAGGTAAGTAAAATATCTATCTCATTTAAATTCCAACAACCCTTTAAGGCAGATATTATTATCTCCAAATCTCAGATGAGGAAATCTAAGCTGACTGGCCCAATAGCATGACTCGTGAATTTCAGATCTTTATGTCAGATCTATGTATCCCGAACTTCAAAGCCTGTGCTTATTCCATTATCCCATGGTGCCTCTGAGTAGTAGAGACAAAAGGTCATTTGCCATGGATCAAAAGACAGAAGCTGTCACTTATTAGATGTGTGACCTTGACAACTCATTTAAGCTTTTGGAATCGACATCTTTCTTTCCCTGACACCCTCAAGAGGTGTTATAGAAGACAGAATTTTAAAACCTGAAATAAAATAGTCAGCGAAGCTACTATTATCGTAGAGGGTTTAATAAGAAGAAGGTTAACAGTGAGAGCAAAAGAAAAAGATGACTGTGTGCATTCTGTGCTGATCAAGGGTATATTCTTCCAGTCTAAGAAGGTAGTTTCTTGCATTTGTGACATTTTCTTTACCTCATTTCTACCTCAATGTCACTATTCTTCCTCCTGCTGTTTTTTATTTCTCTGAGTAAAAGCATTATATGGGAATTTTAATCGCTGTTAAAAAACTATTAATTATAACTAATTTGAATAGTTACCTGTTGGTGAATACAGAGTATACAAATCAAGAGTATTTCCAGTGAGAAGAGGATATAAAAGGGTATATAAGTAAAAAAGACAACTTTCAGTCAATTGGGAGAATTAATGGGCTCTAAAGAATAATTTTCTTTAGTCGTTTTTCCTGAAAATTATACCAAAAACTTCAGTTCTTAGACTAAAAAGTGTGAACCTTCAAATAATTTTAGGTCTGCAACTCGTCACTGAATAAAACAAACTTCTGGGAATACAGAAATGATGTTTTCCATTCTCTCCTGTTTCAAATTCATAGAATTATAGGTATAATGGACATCTAAACATTTCAAAAGCATTTAAAATACAGCAAGTTGACTGCAAACTTATTTTCTCCTTAAACCTGCATCTCCTTAACATACTTTATTACATATCTCTAATAATAAACCACCATCCATCCAATCCCCAAAGCCAGAACAGGAAGTCATCCCAATTTTTCCCTCATTTTTAATGTACTTTCCACGTCTCCACTCAATGGTAACCAGCTTCTATCGATTCTGCCTCTGATATATCTCCCAACTCACTCTCTTCTTCATTCTCATTGCTCCTGCCTTGTCTCATGCTCCTTCCCTCCTGTTCCTATAGTATTGTTTAATACTAACCTAAGTGATCTATTTAGAACTAACATTATAGCATTTTTAGTGCTTTCTTCTGCAAATCTTATAAAAGTTTACCAAACTTCTTATAGCATACAAGACCTTCCAAAATTGAATCCCTCAATTCATTTCAGATGAATCCCTTAATTCCTTTCAGGAATAATTTCCTGTAACTTTCCCACTCTCACTCTGTAGTTGCTACCTAATTAGTTTCATATATCTATGCCTTACAGACGCTAATTCTTCTGTCTGCAATGCCTTCTGGCAATTGTAAACGTGAGAAATCCTACACAAATTTTCATCAACTTCTTCCCTAATCTTCCCAGGTACACATTGTTCACCAACTTCCCTCCACTTCCATAGTACCATGGAATACCACAGTACCATATTATAATCTTTACCCCATTAACATAATAATTTATATATCTTTTTTTTCTAAGCACACAAAGCCTTTAAATGCAGTAACTATGTTCTATATATTTCTCTTTCCCCAGAATTCAATAGTCTGATAAAAAGGAAAAGTTAATACTATGTTTGCTGGATGAATCAGCAGGAAAAGGAACAAATTAATAATTTTCAAAAAGTATATATCACAAAAAGTATATATTTAAATTTAACAAAAAAATTTAAATTATAGAAACAACCTTTCCAAAGATTATCATTCTTCATTAAATTAAGAGACATAATACAAAATGTTAAGGATTCATTTAAAGAAGAATTTACTGAGTAATGATTTGTATTAGGTATATACCTACACAATTTAAGATTAAAAATAAACTAAAGCAAAGTAACATAGACTTATCTGAGTTCCAAAGAATTAGTTTAAAAATTCTCTTCAGTGTCAATCAAATAATACAAAATATTAAGTCATCATTGCCCTTTAAAATTCTTTCAACAAGAATTCCCTAATTGTACTTTCACTTTATCTCACTGTACCAGTAAGTAAATAAATTAACAAAATAGCTTTTATCACACAGAATAACCTTTTAACTGAGGGATTATCTCTGGTTTATTTTTCATTTCTTTCACTGCAGATAGCAGTTCATGCCTCATTGATTAGTTTGCTAAGGTGGTGACCAGAAATGAAAACACAGTCTCTCAGATATTGCAAGGACCCGTGTGTGTAATCACACACACACAGGCACACACACAAACACTACACACACATTAATTCTATACCTCTATGCCTGACATTTAGTTTCCAAAAGACAAAGAGTCTTTGAAATATAAAGATTCCATTTATATTAGCCCATACTCCGGTACAATTCCATCTCTTGGATTTAATCGTTATCTATACTTTTTTACACTTTTTCATTAAATTACACTTAAGTTTTCTATCATAATTTAAGTTAATCTGTCCATTTCACAACTCTCAGGGGTAGGAAAATATAGTCAAGGGGAAACAATCTAGTCTTCCTCAGATTCTTGCCATTTAGGAATTCAATTATAACCTACATTTTGATGTATTCCATCGAATGTACCACCTATATTTGAGACTTACCGTATTAATCATAAGCTCATTAGTCAAATCTTTAGATCCCTTACCTTTCTTCAGCCAAAACAAATCTGCAATTAGTAGTCCAAAAAAGTCTTTTAAAAGACAGCACAGAATTCAAGTATGAAATACGTGTTAACTGAAGTAATCAGAACCAATGAGCGCATGCCGCCCTGACCTGGTCTTTTGTTACCCCAAAACACTGCTAAATTCTGTGTCTCAATGTTTGGGGGAAAAAATTGATCACCTAAAGTATCCCTAAAAAAGAGCAACCACAGGTTGGAAGGGTTCAAAGTCAAGAACAAGTAAAGAAGAAAAGAGAGAATGTTATCCCATATAGAACATAAAAACTTTAGGCGATTCAGACAAAATAAAAATCTTAAAATATGTAATGATAACTAAATAAAAAACAGATTAAATTCATTCCTTTCACTTCCAGCCTCAAAGATAAAGAGTATTTTAGCCAAACATAAGGAAGGGCTTATTGGGAGTTAGACATAAACAAATTATCTTCCTCTGAGATCCTTGTCCCTTCAGTGGTCAAGGAGAAGCCAGATAACTTACTCAATGTATCAGGATACTGTAACATGGATATTGGCATTTGGTACAGGCTTTAGCTCACCCACCGCTGAGGTGTCTTTCTATTCTGAAATTCTTTTATGCTATTCACCATAACCAAGTACCACTCCATCACCCAGTACAGTTGATTATGTATTCAAATATATTGTTTATCTTTCATTTGTTTGCCATTTCACTAATTAGATGCTTATTTCCTTAAGATCTACCAACATTCCCAATTACCAACTATCCTACCCACTGCTTTTAGAATGAAAATGATCAGGCAAGAGGATTTTGAGTAATAGCCAAAGCAAGCTTTAAGAAAATTATAATTTGGCAGTCCTCATGTCTCCACTTTTAGTGGAGCTTTTTTCTCTTCTTGTTGGCATTCTTACTCCTCCCATTGACATTTAAACCCATCACCCCAACTATATACACTTTTTCTATTTTGCTTTCAAAATCAACTAAACCCTGCAAGAATTTAATTGATAATTAAGGTTAAAAGCTTAAATTATGAGTATTTGCATTTAAAAGAGCCACCTTCTTCTGTGTGAATGCAACCTCTGGTACTATTTCTTAAGTACAAAAAATAAATGAAGCCTTTGTGGGCCACCTTTAAAAGGTTGCCTTTGACCCAATATTAGAATGGATTGTTTCATCATAAGATTTGCTGTTCAAGAAACAATACAGATTCCATGCCTTACTGCAAGCCTCTTCATATGGCCTTTCAGCCTCCTTATATACTTAACACCCCAAATTCTCACTAATCTAACTATATTTGAGTTCACGTTATAATTTCATGCAATGCATAGAATAGGCATAGGTTATCTTCCAGAAGTCAAAGCCACCTGACACTTTTTGTACTGTGCTTACAGTATAGTTACCATGTTTTCTATGTATTTTGCCATTACCTATTGGGTCAGAGAAGGGAATATCATTTCTCCTTCCTTTTAACACAGATTCGAACAGTGTCCTTGAGCACCAGAAATGCTCAATGAATTATGCTGAATGTTTCCACCTTTAGTCCTGCATTTGTCTTTTTTGTTTATTCATCTGTTCAATATTTGAGAGTTTATTGTGTACTGTAAGAGAAACTGGGTGGAGAAAGACAAAAAATACATAGAATAGACTATTAAAATGCTGTCTTTAAAGTAGTAGTACAGAGAAGGCTCTTTTGAGAAGGTGAGGCTTGAATATTAAGAAGTAATCAGGGACAGGGAGAAGTTACCAGCTATGGGAAAATGAGAGGAAAAGGTCCCAGCAAATAGACTAGTGAGGACAAAGTACCTAAGTCTGATCAGGAAACCTAGGAAAGCCAGTATGGCTAGATTTTAATAAGTGAGATGGAGAAAAGAAAGCAATAGACTCTAGGAGGCTGACAGAAAACTGTTTGGATTTCTATTGACCTATCAATAACATTTATTTGTATGCTCCCTTATTAAGTCTTAAATCTTGTCCTGTGCAGAGGACACTTATGCATTCTCCAAATATGATATATTCTCTGTCTTCAGCAAGAGACACACCTCGCAGCCCTATTTTCAGCCATAATGTCTACTTCAAAGCTCAGTCCATAATCGTGTCTAACAAATGTGTTTGACTAACTAAATTAAAATGTAATATAAATGAAAACTATTCATTTAAAATTCCAAAGCACTCTGCAGTGTTTAAATTTTCATATTCTATAAAGAATACGAACGGTACTTTAATGAAATATGAATCCTTTGCCTGCTAACTAGTCGTTGATGTAAAGATAACACTTCAGCTAAAGGTGCACTACACAAATGTCTGCCTTAGTCTCACTTTGTCAACGTTTACTATCCATATAAAAGATCAAGATCAATATTAAGGTAATAATATGATACATAATAGCAGATAGTTATGTTCTCTGAACTTTACTTATCAGTCTAACTAAGAAGTCTTTATCAAAGGTTCATTTTCTTGTAGTAGTTAGTTTATATCAAGCAGTTATCCCTCACACCTGTCAGAATGTTCCCACACCCAGATAGACAAATATAACCGTTATTACCTACTAAAAGTAAAATGTAAATCTGCATTATAAAAAGCATTTCTTTTTCTCTTGATGATACACAGCTATTTCATGTTACAAATGCTGTAGAACAAACAATAATAATTGGCTAGAAAAATGGGAAAAAGTAACCTGTGGACGGGTATGAAACAGATAACTTATCCATTATTTTAAAAAGGTAAAAATCTATTTCCAAACATAATTTCACTACAGTATAAATGTTCAGATATTAAGCCTGGTGCCCTCGTAATACATTTGCCTAGCACCACAGTAAGTTATTTTATTGTTTTTCCCAAATAGGATGACAACCATCTAACCTATATAATATTAAGCAGACATTTAGTTCCACTGATGTGAACAGCCAGGAGATTAATGCTGACAGAGTTAAATTACACAAGAGTCAAGAAATGTGATCCAACAATACAATTATAATTATCACTAGGGGAGGTAAGAGATGAACATATTTTCATCTACTAAGAGCTCTGAATTAAAGGGCCAGACACTTAAATGCCACTTTTATCTGTTTGGTAACGAAGGATATTCCAAATTCTATGATTAACTGGCTTTGCATATATTAAAAGCAGCTTGGTTGTAGAGGCTTCTCAGTCAATCTACTTTTAATTTCCAGCCACTACTTCAAAAGAATTAAAATAATCACCAATAGCCACAAGAAGAATAAAAGAGAACTAGTCTTCATTTTCCGTCAATCTTGTTTCACTATATTAACTGTAAAATGAATTATTTTTAAACTTAGATTGTTATTTATTTTGTGCAATGTCATAAAATAATTAAGAAACTCTAATAGCATTTTTCTTCCCTCAGAAGCATTTTTTAAAAAAGAAAATATAATATCCATTCAAAAATAAGATTTTAGATGAAAGTTTTTAACTATATTAAAGCTTTTTACTTCTTGAGTAAAATGCTCATCACATTTTGAGTGGTATATTATAGTATATTACAGATGCTTAAAGTTATTAACATATAACTGAGCGCTTTAATAATCCTTTCAAAAAGTATGTATATTATAATAATATTTATTAGGATAGAATTAGAAATTATGCTCCCAGGTAATTGCAACTCTATACCTTTATGTTATTTTTATTCCAGTATATGAATCATTACTCTGAATAATTTATATATTAGAAAGTAATATTCCTTAGCAATATGCAACAAGCATATGCCATTTGCTATAATTGAGTTTATATATTGCAAATAGGTAACATAGGGTGAAATTGAGGAAACCATTTTCCTTTTGGCTTTTCTTATTGACATGCTGGTGATTTTAAGAAGTTCAGTAAGTATTTTTTTTTCTGTTCATCATACTAACTCCTCCACCTTGAAGCTTGTTGAGCGTGCCAATGAATGCAGCTTTTCTGCCTTTAGATAGAAAACATAGACTTGCTTGTTTAAAAAAATCATAAATAAGCATTCCTTTTTAATGACCATGAGAGGAAATATAAGAAATCCCTTCTATGTGAAACTTCCATGGTTTCCCAACTGCAGCCACTCATGACTAAATCATATCAAACACCAAAGAAATCCTTTACTTGATAGTTTTCTTGACAGACTTGAAAATTGGGAAGGGGATACTCCAGAATAATAATACTTGAAAATATCACCATAGTGAACATAACTTATCTCAATGTAAACAATTTTATGCATTTAAAATAATCCCAAGGCAGACATGTATCATTTTCTCATTTATTATTTCATCTTCTTAGAAACAACAGTTCTGAATACGTTGATAAAGAACTGAAGCCCCAGTCCCTCAATATCACTGTTTCACAAGATGAGGAAAGAGTTTTGGATTTGGAGTTAGGAGGTACAGATTACAATTTTTGCTTATATGACCTTAAAGTTGCTGGGTTCAGTGTCTACAACCATATTGTGGGGATTATGTATACTAATCCTGGCTTTCTCACAAAGAGACTAAGATGAGTTTGGTGGTGTGGCTTGAAGAAAGTAGGAGGGTTCTGACTGCCCTCTCATTCAATGCTTGGAAACAGGAGTTAGGGTTAGAATAACTCTATTATTTGGAGATATTATAAGGGAATTTACCAGCTAAATGCAGAAGAGAAAAATGTGCAGAGTTCCCAGGTTTGTTTTCATCTTTTTTAATGGATTGTTGTATCAAAAGCAGAGAACACCAATACATTTATCTACTATAAATCAAACGAAAGCTATTAAAATGTGACTTAGTTTATATGGTACCCCAAATATTTGGTGTTTGTTTTGAGATAGTTTATAACTTCGGATTACACAAATAAATAGGTATTTGAACAGTAATGTTGAAAACCTTTTTAAATGTTGACTTGCATTTGACACAAGTAATATAGAATCTATTTTTTAGAAGGTGTTTTGTTTAAAATTTGTTTTATCATCCCAGGTAATTCCCCTTCTGTTTCTTAACAATTTAAATGACAGATTATTGTTTTGCATTTGTTTTCACTTTCCTTTCAGAATACTTTGATGAGTAGCAACAACTTAGACTAGTCTGCAGAGTCCTTTTCAGTTTAAAAATGTGCAGGCATTCACACAGACCTAAGATAAGTAGAAAAATAAATTTGTATCCAATAGGAACTAATTCAAACTTGCTAATTTTCAAAACAAATGCAGCAAATATAGAAAGACTTCCATCATCCAAACGTCTTCTTTTTTTTTGTTTTTTTGAGTTGGAGTCTCACTCTGTCACCCAGGCTGGAATACAGTGGCACACTCACGGCCACCCCAGTGTCGACCGCTAGACTCAGGCGATCCTTCGCCTGAGTTACTATGCCCGGCTAATTTTTTTTATTTTTATTATAGAGAAGAGGTCTCGCCAAGTTTCCCGGGTTGGTCTTGAACTCGTGGGCTCAGGGAATATTCTCGCCTCAGCCTCCCAAATTGCTGGGATTACAGGTTGAGCCACCGAGCCTGGCATCCAAAACTTCTAATGGTTTATGTTTGCATTTATCCTGTTCAACTCAAGTGAAAGTAATTTTACATTTGAAAACCTTCTTCAGAAATGTGTTGAAAATAGTTTTCTATACTTGGACAACTCCATTTAGTGACTCCCAACTAGGCAAACTTTTGCCTGTCAGTAAATATAATTTGCTAAATGGAACAATATAATTGCATTTACAATAACTGTAACGAATATGTTCAATGTATGCCAATTTAAATCTTAAATGACCCCAACTGACCAACACAGAAGTCTGAGATCATCAAAATTTGCATAAAACACCTGTTTTGTAACTTGGTCAAAACCAATTGGAAGCATCTTTAAAATGACATAACTATAAAATATACATCCTTTTCTGAATTTTTAGTTTTCATATGCAGTAAAGTAGATGGACTATTTGAAAGTCAGTCAAATCAAGTATTGTTTATCATAAAATTTATAGAAAACTTAACTTAGTTGTAATAAATGAAACAGGCTACATTATGCCTAAAGTTTTAACGAAGAAAAATTGCAAAGGAACTTGAAAGTAAGATTCTTTATGATTTTTTGTTTGTTTGTTTGTTTGTTTTTGTTTTGTTTTGTTTTGAGTTGGAGTCTCACTCTGTCGCCCAGACTGGAGTGCAGCCGGCCACCGCAGCCTCAACCTGCTGGGCTCCGGCGATCCTTCCGCCTCAGCCTTCCAAGTAGCTGGAACTACAGGCGCACGCTACCACGCCTGGCTGATTTTTTGATTTATTGTAGAGATGAGGTCT
>CAUYQG010252181.1:0-21573 GCA_963574415.1 Tarsius wallacei
CGCAGCCTCGACCTGCTGGGCTCCGGCGATCCTTCCACCTCAGCCTTCCAAGTAGCTGGAACTACAGGCGCGCGCTACCATGCCCGGCTGATTTTTTTGATTTATTGTAGAGATGAGGTTTCGCCTGCCCAGGCGGGTCTCCAACCCGCGGGCTCAGGCAATCCACTCACCTCAGCCTCCCAAGGCGCGGGATTACAGGCTGAGCCACCGAGCCCAACTGAAAGAGAAATTTCTAAGGATAAAAGTAAAGAACATCAAGAAACTATTGATCGTACTGCTAGACTATAAGCTCCCTGCTCCCTCGTCCTTGACACCCAGCCGTTACTCAGTAAATGTCGTGGCATGAATTAAATAAATGAATGATTCAGCGATGTTCACGCTGGGTGCGTGTGTGCATGGAACCCCGCCTGGCCACCAGACCTCTGGGCAGCATCCTAACCGGCAGGGAACCCCTGTCCCAGGGGCAGGTGCCTCCCAGGGATGGCCTGGCCCTCTGCAGGAGCACTGCAGCTTGTTCTGAGTAGGCAGAGTCCATGTTGAAGGCTTCTTCCCTCTTGGTCTGCTCCTGTGCACCCCCAGGTTCTGCAACTGCTGGGGAAACCAAACAGAGTGGCAGTGAGAACGAGCTTCCAGAAATCAAGTTCTTGGGCTTAGGACTCAGGTCCTTAGCCCCAAGAAATGATCTCCCAGGCTCAAGTTCAAAGCCCCAGAATCAAATAATCAGGCTTAGGGCTCAGACCCAATGATCAGAAAGTGATTTCTTAGCGAACAGCCATTGCCCCAGAAGTAATTTCCTAACTAAGGCTCATTGTTCAGAAAGCTATTTTCTAGTTAAGGCCTATTGCCCCAGAAGTGATTTTTTCTGGGTAAGGCCATGGGTCTGAAGGCAATAGCCCACTTAAAGCCTGACTTGCCCCCTCAAGGCTCCTCCTTACTGCTCTTGGCCAGGAAAGGCAAGGGCCAGCAATAAGAGGGAAACACTCAGAGTATACACATTCTCTACTTCACAGAGCAGACCTTTGTGCAGCTGGGAGGATTCCCAGGGCCCTGGAGAAAGAAGGCTACTTACCCGAAAGAGACTTAGAAGCTCCAGAACTGAGCCAGGCCCATTTCATACTTGAGTCCCCATTCTCTGAACACACGTTCTATGCAAATGACAGATAGTGCACAATTAGTCACGTGGGAAGCAGATGATACCCACACAACCCTGGGAGATGCGAGCCATCTACAACCTCTTCTGCACAGACAGAGCAGCTGAAGCTCAGAGAGACTAAGTCACTTGCCCAAGGTCCCTAAAGTGGGGGCATGGGCACTGGGGTCCACACACAGTGGCAACAGGCATAGATGCATTGCCATGCACAAAGACCTATATGCAGCATGGGGACATAGTAGTGTGCAGGGAGATACACATTTGGAAACCCACACTCTCTAATTATACACACGGGCATATACACGCACCCCAACCCAACTCTGTAGCAGAATCATTGCATCTCTCAGACTGTGGTGGCATCACAGAGACCCAGTCATACAAGGCCTGCAGTGACCTATATGCCACTTACCCCTGAATTAAAGACCCCAAAGATGTCCCTGACATCTCTAATAGGTGCCTTGTGTCGTCTTCGGGCTGAGTGGGTATAGATATCCAACCGGCGGCACACAGCGGCCACTTGGGTCTGTGTCAGGGTGGACAAGAGCTCCCGGTGACCACCGTTGAATCCCTGGTCACCAAGGAGGCCCGACAGGCCTATGTCCTGCAGCCACAGGGATTCAGCTTCCACTTCTACCAGCAGAGGGAGAAACAAGATGA
Organism: Tarsius wallacei; assembly: GCA_963574415.1. Taxonomy (NCBI): domain Eukaryota; kingdom Metazoa; phylum Chordata; class Mammalia; order Primates; family Tarsiidae; genus Tarsius; species Tarsius wallacei. The sequence goes on from CAUYQG010252181.1 coordinate 1,808, forward strand.
GTCACACAGGTCCATGCTCAACCACACACACCAACCAAAGCTCCACGTGGAAGCATGCAGTTGCCTGCATGCAGGAGCTTCTGCATAACTTATTATGGCACTCATTAACACCAGCCAGAATCTTCTTGGGGAGAAGGCCCAAAGAGGCATCTGAATGGGGAGGGGGGTTTACTGATGGCACTAGCCATATGTAGATTTAAACCCATAACTCTGCCATCCCCTGGGAACAGAGCTGACTGAGGAAGGGCCCTGTGTGTTCTGATTCTGGAATATAGCAATGAACTCACTTCTCCCAAACCTGACAGAAACTGCCACAGGGTCACATGGACCCAGCCGTGCAGGCAGTTGGTGTTCCCTTGGGAAGTCCTCTGCATTCAAGATCTTATTTATGTTGGAATAGTCTCCTCAACTGTGCTTCACAAGGAGACTGCCAGGTTCCTACAACAAAACCCTTCATTGGGAAGGGAGGACATGTTGAAACGGCAGCAACCTGGGCCCCACCTCCAGGGGTTTTGCTCCAGGAGTTCAGGCCCAGACTTGGGACTCTGTACCTGGAATGTCCTCCCTGGATTATTCTAATGCAATGGGTCTTCAGATCACACTTGAGAAACATTGACCTTATTATGGGAGAAAGGGACAAGAGCTTGCAGAAGCTGGACACACATGTGAGAGGACTGCTAGGGTGTATTTAGTTGTGTCTAGTGTTGACCAAGTTGGTCAACAAGGCACTCATGGCTTTAAAAACCCAGATAAAACTGCTTTTATGGCAGTTGGGATTGTACACATAGGCCAGACATGGAAATCTTTCCCCAGCATTTTTCCTGCACTTGGGAACCAGAACAAATGGGCAGTCACAACGATGTGGGTCCCCTCCTGACTTGTGCCAGCTGGTGGGGGCACTTATTCTATCATGACACTGGGACTTGCTTCATTTGTACAGGATCCTTTCAGTAAACCAGTGTTTCCTCAGATGGGGGCATTTGCCTACCACCTTTACAATTGTTATCTGTAGCTAATTATCCTTGTAAAATTATTTACCAATATTTTCCCTAAGTATGGGCCACATTTTTTTACTTAATCAGACCTACTTTAAAAGAAAGCAATATCCTCACCATAAATAGAGCATCCACCTGCCTTAAGTAGAAGTTAATGGAAAAAAATGAATTATTATAACATTCTTGGCTCCACGTCAGCAGAGGTTCCCTCTGCTCTGCAAGTCTAAAAAAGTTCCTGTGTTTATTTGGTTGTCCCTTCTCCAATCTGACTCCACTCACTCTATTTTATTTGAAATTAGATTGTTGCCATATTATGATGCTTCTAGTGCAGGGTCCCTCTTAAAACCACCTCTTGTAGCATCAGAGATTTGCATTCCACACTTGGAACACTGAACTTGACCACTAGGTCCTCAGGAGGTCTGTATCTCCCATATCATCTGTTTTGCCACCCATGGGCTAGTGCAGCTGAATCGCAGTATGCCAGACGAAGAAGGTTTCCATGGGGAACCCTTTCATTCCTTCATTTGCTGAACATGTAGGGCTGGAGTACGGGAATGTGCTTGGCTCTGTTCCAGGCACTGAGGAACCAGCAGTGAAAAGGGTTGACGATGTTCCTGGCCTCATGGACACTACCTTCTAGTGGGGGACACTGACACATACAAACCAGCGCACTAGGTCATATTAGATGGTGATAATTGCTACAACAATGAATACAGTAGGGCAGGGGCTAGAAAATGACAGGATGGGGATGCTATTTTATTTGGGGAAGCTGTTGGAGCTCTGGGGAGGCGACATTTGAGCACAGTCCTGACTGGAGAGAACAAGCCATGCAGAAATCTGGGGGGAGAGCATTTTAGGCAGAGGGAACAGTGAGTACAAAGGACCAGAGACAGGAATGTGCTTTTATGGCCAGGAATCAGCAAGGAGGCCTGAGGATGGGAGTAGAGAGACAGTCAGCCAGGGTAGAAGGAAACGAGACAGAAAGGAGGCACAGGGCCAGTTCTCGAAGCCTGGTAAGCTATGGTGTGGTGGCTTTACCATATGTCCCCAGATTCTTTGACTCTTTCCCCATCAAGAGGTGGAGTCTAATCCCCCTACCCCCCATTGAATATGAACTGCACATAGGGCAACAGAATGTAGCAGATGTAATGCTGTCTTTCTTCCAAAGCCAGGTCAAGGCAGCTTCTACCTGGATATCTCTCTCTTGACTCTTGTGCTTGGACCCCAGCCACCATGCTGTGAGGAAGCCTAGGCCACATGTGAAGGTCACATGGAGGTATTCTAGACGACAGTTCCAGATGAGGTCCAGCTAATGGTCATATCCACCGCCAGACACATAGATGAGAAATCCTTGGAGATGACTCTAACCCAGCCACCATTTGACTATAACTGCATGAGAGACCCTTAGTGAAAACCGCCTTGCTGAGCTCAGTCAACCTCCAGGATAGTGAGATGGATATCAACAAAATAATTGTTTGTTGATGGTCATAACAAACGATTATTGTTGCAAAGTTTGGGGTGGTTTGTGACACAGTAGTATACAATGGAGATACATGGTTGTCTATTACTCTGAAAGAGATAGGGAGACGTTTGAAAATTTTGAGCAGAGGGCTAGAATTCCCCAGGATGTTAGCTCCATAAGAAAGACATTGCTTTATCTTCACTATTCTATCTCCAGTGTCTAAACAGCAGCTGGCAAAAATAAGCACTCAATAAACATTTCCTGAAGGATTTAATCTAAAGAGGAACATAGTCTAATTTACATTATTAAGAGATCATCTTGATTGTGGCAGGGAGAACAGGTGGTAGAGAGCAAGAGTACAGCAAGGAGACCAACCCAGGCAACAGAGGAAACTCTTTCGTGTTCTGGTTCATGTCTGGATCTTCTCACATGTCTCCTCCTGGAACAGGCCCTCCCACTGCCCTTGCAGGCCCCAGCCAGGGTTCCTCACCCGCTGGGAACTGGCCTCCGCCCTCGCCACAGTCCTCCTCTCTCAGCTCATCCCTCTGCTGGATCCATTCCACCTCCTTCCAAAAGCCATCCATGGACAGGCTCTCTGCCAAGGACAGCCGAGAGCAGCCGGCAGGGCGTGGTGGCAGGTGATTCTTCTGGGGAAGATGATTCATTCGGCTGGAGGAAGGGCCAAAGCTGTAGCAAGTGGGGAGGGTGCAGGGGAGTCAGCAAAGCTCTGCTCATGATGGAGTCTGTGCTGAGGGTTCATGGTTCTCCAGAAGTCAGCCTGGGGCCTCTGGGAACTGAGCAAACTCCCCAGACATGTTTCTCAGAGGTGACAGATGTATGGCAAGTCCTACCCATCACCCCCTGGGGACTCTTGGAAACCCGCAGAGGTCAGAGCAGGGCCAGACCACTGTTTGTTTCCACCTTCTTAGGCAAGGTGAGCAATCTCAGACGTACAGATGGTGGAGCCAACATTCACATGAGGGGATTAAACAGGACAGGAAAGGAAGTCACAGTGCAACACTTCACTCATTTCACCAAATGTTTACCTGCAATGTTTCCCATTTCCTTCCTCTCACACTCCCTTCTCTGTGAAACTGTCAAAGCCCTGGTTCTCCTGTTAGGAAGGTAGGACCACTTCATCTCCTCCCATTCCCCAGTCAGATGTGAACAGCAAATACCAGACCACAGAGACGCTATCCATCATTGAGTCTCTCAAGGTGTTGAACCCAGGGCTTGAGGGGCTGGTGGCAGGCACATAAACTGGGAAGCTATGTGGGGATGGTGGGGCTGGAGTGGCCAGTCTCCCAAGAGAAGCAGAGAGGGGACTCTCTGCCACCATGAAGGGATGGAGAAGTGACCTCAGCTTGATTTTTCAGGCCCCAGCTGCAGCCTTTCCTGACCCAGGTAATGTGGTTTACCCCCCGAGCCCTGACTCCTCCACCCTTCCCTTTAATCCCCTCTTCTTTCCAAGCTACACTGAATAGATTTCCACTTCACGCAATCAAATACCAGAACACGCAAGTGTGAGTCCCCTGGTCTAGACACATGACAGTCCAGGGCTTCAGATAAGATCAAGGGTCAAACTTCTGTGCTGCTTGGCAGAACCTCTGAGAAATGGTGGGATTGGTATTAACACAAAAATACTAGACTGGAGTCTGTGCAGACTCTGACACATATCAGCAAACAGACCACAAACTACCCCTGCTGGAAAAACGGGAGGAAATACATTTCTAGTTTCCTCAAATGGGGGGAAAAGTGTATTCTGCAAATTCTGTTTATGTTTGAGTTTAATAGTAATCTCAGGCAAGATTCTAGAACAGATTTCTCTGATCCATCTGGAAACAAACAAAAGACAAAGAAAACAATAAACATAAATGGTTTGAACTGCCCTATTAAAGAAGACGATGCAATAATTTGGGTTAAAAAAGTCATCTCTATGCTGCTTTTAAAAGGCACATAATACAAAATGGTAAAGGTTAAAAGTACACACAATTGCAATATATTGGATACATGCTGACAAGAAGGACAAAGACATTACTTTCAGATGAGGAAGCCTTCTTGGGGTGGGAGAGGGGACCCACAAAGAAACTGACAATAATTTTTATACGTTTAATAGCATAGCAGAAGATATAAACAGGAACTGTTAGAAGCATGAAATTGACAAATATGTTGGCCTTGTCACTTGCTCTTTCCTCACACGAACCTTTCCTGTGACCAAGTTTGCCCGGTTTCTAAATCATCTCTCATGCCTCCATGTCTTTGCAAAACTTGTCCCTTCTGCCAAGGACGGGTCTCCCCAACACCCTGGTCACTGCATCCTTCTTACATGAGATCTGGCCTGCTCTTGTGGCACTAGAAACAAGATTTCAAAATGAGAGCTTGGTGAGGTAGGACAGGGAGGACTCCTCAGGCACACAGCAGGAGGCTGTCAGCTTTGTGGGACAGGGTGGGGATAAGGGGACATCACAACATCAGTGTGTGGGACACAGGTGGCCCCACTGTGCTGCTTCCCAGGGGACCCTGCGGCTACCTTCTCAACACCCTCTCCACTCCCCCCTTGCTACCCCACCCCCACCGAGCACACTCCCGTGTGAGTGACTGCTAACAGGCATGGTGGCTGCTCTGGGTGATGAGAATGCTCTAAAACGGATTGGGATGAGGGCTGCACAGCTCCATGATTGTACTGAAAACAGATGACTTGGACATTTTAAATGGGGGAATTGCAAATGCCTCAACAAAGCCCACACCAGTCCCACGTTTCCTTTTCATAGGATCCAGATCTAATGCTGGTTGCCTCTCTTGGGTTCTTTCTTTAGAACTTAAAATATCTGCGGGGTTTTTAAAAACATTTTGTTTTCCCATTATAAAACCAACATGCAGTTATTGTAAAAAAAAAAAAAAAAAAAAAAAAAACCAGAAGTGGACAAAGTAGAAAATTAATATTTCCCCTGAAACTTCCACCATGCTATCCGTGCTAATGCTGCAGCGTGTGGACATCTCAGATTTCTCTGCAGGCATATTCTGCTGGGAGGTGTGACTCTCTGTCACACCATGGACCCTGTTTCAGGCTCACCTCGGCCAAGACACAGAAGTCAATTCTTCCTCCAGCCCTGCACGAGCCATAGGAATGCTGAGCATTTGACAGTTTCTTGCTGAGGAGCTGGACACTCACGTGGGGGTCCCCACACACGATGGCCTGCTGGAAATATCCCCATCTGGGAAGGAGGTGAACATCCATTTTTGATGGAGGTTTGGTTATTTTCATTTGTCAGTATCACAAGTGATGCTGCAACAAGCATTCTAGGACTTGTTACCTGGCACCAGTAGGAGAGAACCCTAGAAGGAGAATTGTGGAATCAAAGAATTGGTGAAATTTGGACACTTCTTGCCAAGTTGCCTTCAAAAAAAGGATTGTTCTACTGGATTTTTGTGTTTGTGTTGACTTTACTCCTGCTTGGCCTCCCTCTTGTGGGATCCTGTGCCCCGGAGTCCCTGAAGCTGTATTTTGCCCTCAGCCGGAGACCCTACCCACTGATGGTCCCCCAGTCTCTGGAGGTGTGGTCCAGGACTCAGCGCCATCTTCACAGATGTGCAGTCTCTGTGGTCACACAGTCTCTGGTACTTCGAAGGACCCACGCTTGGCTCGGTGCTCTGCTGCCACCATCTTGAAATTCTTAATAATACTGGCTAGGGGCCATGTTCTTTTTGCACATGGCCTGTGTAAGGCAAGTGCAGAGAAAGAGAGGACGAGCCAAGTGATTAGGCAAAGAAAAGAAGTTTATTAAAGGAGAGATAAGAGGAGACTGGCTTCAAAGAGAAACCAACACCTCTTTGTTTTTGTGGGTTCCTTTTATATCCCTAGTCAGGGTCTGGTGATCACGCAGCATGTGTGGTCCAGAGAGAGAGCAGGGGCTGGTGGTCACGTTGCCTCGAAGAAGCGTTCGGGGGGTGATGGTGATACAGCCTTGGGATGAAATTCTTGAGAAAGCAGGTGTCGGCCATAAAACTGTCAGTAACAAGATGTCGTTAATCACTCAGTCTTAGGATGCAACCTTGAGAAAGCAGATGTAGGCAGCAAAAGCAGTTAGTGACAGGATGCTGTTGGGGTAGAGTGGTCAGCTTCCCAGGCCATTGCAACCCTACATCCCGTTTGCGAGGTTCACACAGTGAGCTATTTTAACAACGCCCCCCTCCACCCCTTCCCCCATGTAAGCCCTATCACCCTGCCCTGCAGTACCTTTCCTGTAGACACTGACTTGTGCCTTCCCTCCTGAGAGTCCTGCCCACACCTGGAGCTCAACTCCGAGGCATAAACAGTTCCTGAAACACACTCAGATGTGGTGAAGCAAAGATGCTCCAGCCCGCCGGTACCCATAGGAAGGACTGAGGCACACTCTCCTGGCAACAGCTTGGCCATTTGCACCAAGCAGAAGCTTTACTGGAGATGAGTCCCAGTTAATTATAAAATTGGCCGTTCTGCTCTATTTATGCTTTTCGAGAAAACTGCTAGTCGGTGCCTCCTGCGAGTCTGTTTGGCACCCCATGCTGGGGCCCAGCTCGGTCTCTTGTTGCTTTGCGATTCGCTTGGAAATTGCTGGCATCTGTGTGTTTTTGTGACAATTTGAAAACTGTGGCGACTAAACCAAAACAAAAGTCGTCAACTGTGTCACCATTTGATAGCTAAGCAGTGAGGGGGGAGCAATCCTTTCTTTGGATGGACAGTCTGAGGAGGTCAGAGAGGGGCACGGAAGAACAGAAGAATGGAAGAATGGAACGGAACAGAAGAAAAATGAAACACCCACAGCTCTAAAGGCGTCATTGTTCCAACATCACATCTTGCAGTGTGGCCCTGAGACTCCCTTTAAGGAAGAAAACGGTGAGTGCTCAGCACACTCACACAATTTGGAGCCTCACAAACACAGCCATTTTTGTTTTGTTTCCAGCATTTTGTTGGTGTGTAGTGTAGGCAGAAAATCGCACAGCTCCTAAGTGTATACAGCACAAGTGTCTCCAGCTGCAATTTGGGCTTTAAACTTTTACTAGGTATTTACAACATGCCCAGCAGTAGACATGCCCAAGCATCAGTTTAATATCCACATCAACCCCATGTGGGGGTGCCATTGCTCCCAATTTACAGACAAGGAAACAGACCCAGCAGGATTCAGAGACCCATGCTGACTTGTCCAGTTGGCAAGTGGCAGAGATGGGATTTGAACCCAGGTCGCAAGCTCCAGCACAGGGCTCTCAGTTGCCACGGCAGATGATCCAGGGAAGCCCCAGGTGTAAACGGAATGATCTGAACGCATTGTCTTCCCCACTGAGGTCCCACAGCCCTCTTGGGGTTCCGTGACTCACCAGATGGTGCCATCAAGCACTCTAGAGCTATCCCTGACACGCTCCCGGGTATCTCCACATCCCACTAGCCACTAAGGAATCCTGCCCTTCACACGACTCACATCCACCAACCTCCCCCCATTCCCATGGCCATTGCCCTGGTCCAAGCCACCATCACCTCTTTCCTGGACACAGCCTCATCAGTTTTCCTACCTTTCTCCTAGGTATCCCTCTCTGGTTCAGAAAGATCTTCCAAACTCACAAGCTGCCAGTCAGTCTCCTCTTAGAATCCTTAATGGTGTCCCAGGACACTAAGCATAAAATTCAAATGACTTGCTATAGCACTGGTGTGACCTGCCTCCATTTCTAGCCTCCTCTCCCATGCCTCCTTCCCTCTGCCTGGAGTGTCCTTCCCTTATCTGCCAGCTGTCCTTCAGGCGACTTCCTGTAAGATACCTTTTCTCATCTCTAACCTGGGTCAGGACTCTGTCATTTGCTTTTGCATAACACTCATTCATTTCTATTGGAAATATTTCTTGTCTTCCCTATTCAATACTGTCTCCCCAGTGCCTAGAACAATTCCTGGAATATAGTAGCTGTAGTGGATATAAAATGTGGCCCCCAAATTATTTGACAGTCCTCCCATGGGGAGGTGGGGTCTATGTTTCCTCCCCTGGGATTTGACAGGCTTGTGATGACTTCAACCAACAGAACACAGCAAACGTCAAGCTGAGACATCTGAGTCTGGTCATAAAGATGGAGCAGAGTCCACCTTGCTCTCCCGCTCTCTACTAGCACCTTCTTGGAACCTGGTTGCGACACTGAAAAGCCCAGGTCAAGTGCAAGGTCACATGCAGACGCTCCCGTCAACAGCACTAACTGAACTTAGTCCTTGAGTCACTCGAGAGCAGGTGTCAGAAATGTAAGTGGAGAAGCTTCCAGATGATTCCAGTCCCCAGCATGAAGTCACCCCAGTCATTCAATCTTCCCAGCAGAGGCCCCAGACATCATGGAGTAGACACCAGCCATCCTCTAGACAGCCTGCCCTGTCCCAATTCCTGACCCAGAGAGTCCCTGAGCAGAATAAAATGATGCTGCTATATGCCACCAAACCACAGATAACCGGATGGGTAAGTTTAGAAGTCAAGCGCTTGGGCTCCAGTGCAGACAGGCCTGAATTGGAATCTTAGTTTTGTTGTTTATTAGTAAGTCATCTTGAGGAATCTCTGAACCTGGCTGAGCCTCAGCTTCCTCATCTGAACATGAAACTACCAGAGATTACCCAGGGCAGCATAGTTTAAGCACCAGTTCACTAGAAAGCTAATATACGTAAGGTCCTCCATAAATGTTAGTTTGATAAATACATGTTGCTTCTGGGCTCTTCCCACCTGAGATTCAGACAGGGCAAGTGACTCACCCAAGACTGCCCAGTCAGTGACTAGCCTCTGGTTCTTGCCCTACAGAGAAAGGCTGGAGGATCACAAGCCCAGACTGTGGAAGAAATATATCCCATCCCCGTCCCCCATGAAGCCAGAGGGCTAGAGCCCTCACAGCTGTTCGGAGTTTTCCCAAATGTTCAGGCTTTCTCTCCACACATATGAGCTGTCCTCCTAGTGGCCTGGGGGAGGAGGCAGGACCATAGAAGTCCTTGGCTCTAGTCCAAGCTCCCCTATTCGTCTTGGTGCGATCATGGACCTTTCCCTCCCTGGGCCTCAGTTTTCTTATCTGTAAAATGGGAAGACAAGGTAGAGATGAAGGCTTTGCAAGAGTACCTTAGCCCATGAAGTCACAGCAGACACTGAAGACCAGATGAAGTGAGGCAAAGGCCTCCGCTGAAGGGTAGGGCTGCAGAAGCCTGTGCTAGGTGGAAAGCTTACAGATGCCAGAATCTGCTCAAGGAACCCAGAATCCAGCATGACTGAGGGGCCAGGAATGTGGGGCATCAGGATGAGCCAGTGGGGGTGTGGCCGGACCTCCTCTCCAGCAGTCTCCGAGGCTGGCTCAGCCTGGACCTGGGAGGCCGGGATTTAGCCTGGCTTTAGCAATCCAGCCAAGGGCTTCCCCAAAAGTGGCAATGGGGTGTCATGGGCAGCCCTCGATTCCCGAGAGCCATTGACATCACCACCCTGACTCTGATGAATTACTACCAGCAGGGGGCGTGGCTCCACGCACGGCACTCCCAATTCAACAGGTTGAGTTCAGTCCTGATGTCTCAGCACGGTGAGTGAGATGTTTCACTTCTCTGAGCCTCAGTTTCCCCTGCAACATGGGAGGGTGCTAATCAGAGCTGCTCCCTGTGAGGATCATAAAAAATGTAAATAAGACGTCTGACAACATTTCTGGCCTATACTAGGTGTACAAGAAATGGAAACTGTTAGGATGACAATAATAATAATTAGCAGCAGCCTCACCAGTATCTGCATCATAAATGTGAGAGGCTGCAGTGAGTTAAGCTCTCATCACAAGCTCAAGCCCTGTGGCCACAGTGACAAGTGACTCCAACATAGGCCCTGGTGCGAGCTGGCATTGAATGTGATACCCAGCAGGTGCTACTATCCACCATGTCAAGGCACAGCTCTGAACACTGCACAAAGCTTCCTCAGCCTCAGCACTAACAGCATGTCAGATGGATGGTCCTTTGATGGAAGGTGGGGGCCGTCCTGTGCATCATAGGATGTTCAGCAACCTCTCTGGCCTCTACCCACTAGATGCCGAAAGCATCCCTCTCAGCTGTGACAACCAAAAATGTCTCCAGACATTGCCAAATGTTCCCTGGGTGGCAGCATCACCCCAGCTGAAAACCATTGTTCTATGTGGATTAATTCGTTTAATCCTCACAATGTCCTATGATTATTATCCCATTTTACAGATGAGAAGACAGAGGCACAAAGAGATAAAGTAAGTTGTCCAAGGTTACCTGACTAGTACATGGCAGGACTGAACTTTGAGCCCAGGGAGCCTGGCTCTGTAGCCTATGTTCTTGGACACCATGCACTCAGTCCCCTGCATGCCTGTTTCCCCTCACGCGTGACTTTCCTTTTCTTTCACTGGCTGGATGCAGCGTGCGGTTGGAGAAGGGACGCCGCCAGCCTGGATGAGGCCCCAGCACCGCCTCTTGTTAGCTGCGGCTTCTCTTCCTCCCCATCACATGAGCCACAGGGCTGTTCAGCTCCTTTGAAGACTCCCCTGGTCTCGTCGCTACAGTTGGATGAGGCCATGTGGTGGTGCAGTGGATTGAGCCAGTTCCCCAGTGGGGCATGAGGGAGCAGCAGCACATCGCACTGTTGGGACAGTGCTGAGCTTCACTAGGCTGAGTGGAAAATCCAGGAGAAGGTGAGAAGCTGGGGTAAAAAGAAAGGGGTGGAGACAGGGGTGCATTGATGGCCACAGCTGGCCACGGAGCGGGAGTGGCACATGGGATGACACGTGCCTGTGGCTCTGGCAAGCCCAAGTATGCAGCGTGCCTGTGCAGGACGGCCCCTTGCCTCTGTTATCACCATAAGAAGAGTTAGCCCTGGACAGCTGCAGCCTGGGCCCCAGAATGAACACATGCGCAATAGACCAGAGCCCAACAAACAGAGAGGAGCAAGTCCAGCCAGACCCATGGTTTGAAACAGAGCCACCTAGCAGAGCCACCCAGCCCAGCAAGCCCTTGGCCAACCTTCAGACATGGGAGCCCGAGGACATGATTGTTGCTTTCACAAGTGCTTGTCGCTGAGTTTGGGGATCATTTGCTACACAGCATCAGATGACCAAGACAGTACGCTATTGGACAACCCCAGTTGCTCTGCCAGAGAGCAGTGAGCCCACTCCCTCCTGCTCCCAGATGCCAGATGCACCTGCCACCCTTTCTCCAACCCCCAGATACAGCAACATCAGTTTCTGAGTCAAGAATCAGTGAAAGGAGGGACCTGGGTCTGTTAGAGCAGAGTTTGAAAGGCAATCTCAGGCCATAGCCGTGTGCAAATGGGTGTGCCAGAGAACACGGGTGCATATTCACCTGTGAGTATGTGCACAGCCATGTGTGCTCACCTGGGCTTGGGAAGAGTGTCTCTTCTCTGCTGCTTTAGGATGTACCAGGAGATTTGGATTCTCCATGCCCACCCATGTACTCACACATAAATTAGTATATAATTAATGTCAATGGTGCCCCTTTGGGTGTAACACCCTTATGCAGCGCACAACCTGAGCATCAGGACATAACAACACTGACATCTATGAAGCAACCACTGTGGCAACAGAGTGAGGAATGAGCTGTTGTAAAAGGCAACTCCTACATTTAAGTTTTTTCCTATTATCTTAACTGAGCTTCTAAAATCCATCTACAGCTACAGCTTTCCCATTCAGACAAAGAAGAATGGACCATTCCAGCCAGCGTGCATTCTTGGAATTGTTAAGCCACATCTCTTGCACATAATAATTCTGCTAGAGCTGATCTCTGGGTCGTGGATGTTATGAGCACGGATATTTTGTATTCTAGACAACAAGAACACGACGTTCTGAAATACAGTCAATGTAATTTAGCTTCCTGAAGCAGATCAGAGACTGGGCTAGGAGACAGGGAAAGGCACAGTTGTGGCTGCCCCCTTCAGCGCTTCAGGGTGGGCAGGAACCAGAGAAACAGGAGAGCCACACTGGCCTGAGGAGCTGCATCCAGGTGTGGAGACCAGTCCCATGGACAGGTACTCCTCCACCCTGCCCGTGCGCTGGAACCACCCACAAGGTTTTACTGGGTTCCAATGCCCAGGCAATGCCCAGTCAAAATGATGACACCGAAACCTCTGGGAATGGAGCTGGGCATCAGTACTGTCAATTCCATGGTGCAGCAGGGTTGGAAATGCTGGCGGGAGGACCATGATGCTGCTGGGGTTCAGAGAATTGAGCGGAAGTTTTCAAGAATGGGGTAGGAAGAGCTGGATTGCATCCAAATGATCACACCGCACTTCTGGGAGGAGCGGCCTGCATTTTTGAGATGACTGGGGGAGATTATGGTACTGCCCGTGACCTCTGAGTTGACAAATATTCCCAACCAGAAGATCAGGATCTACCAATCTCCATGTGAAATAGCAAGCTGTCCCCCACCCAACTGGGTTTTAGCACTTTTAAGATAGCTTAAATAGCTTGCTGTCATTTGAAAACAAAGAGATTTCACACTTTAAAATCCTCTATTTCCAGTTTCTCTAGGGGAAAACAAAACAAAACAAAAAATCAATGGAGATGGTATTCCTGGGTCTCTGTCTTTAATTGACAATTGGCTGAAGCCGAGTGGTGGCTGACCCTTAAAATGGGCTTCTGGCCAGCAGAGCAGCCCTGTGGTGCTTGCCAGAGAAGCTTCGAAGGTTTCCAAGTAGTTTGAGATTTGCCTTGATCCTTCCTTTAAACCAGGTTATAGACACTTCTATGTCCCCTCCTGAGTCACTTAATCAGATTGTCATCTTATGTGTTGGTCAGTATGGTAGTCACAAGTCACCTGAACCCTTGAAATGTGGTTAGTATGAATGAGGAACTGAATTTTTTAACTTCACCTGATTTTAACTAATTTAAATGTAAAATTAGACTCTTGTTTTAGTTACTGGAAAATATCTAAATATGTTTAGAACAACTTGGGTATGTGAATCTACTTTTCTAATGGTAAATTTTATGAAATCTAAATCCACATCAAGGATTTCTGATGAAAATATAGCATCCTAATGGAGATCACTGTAAATGAAAATACACACTGGATTTGAAGACTTAGTATATAACAATGTAAAATATCTCATTAATAATGTTTTATACTAATTACATGTTAAAATATTTTAGACATATTGGGTTAAATAAAATATATTATTAAAAGTTTTAAATCGGCTCAGTGGCCCTGTAAACCAAAAGTAAACTCCAAAGCCCCCAAGTCCACTGAATGCACCAAGAGGACCCCAGGGAAACCTGAAAAATAACTCCCAGCTATGACAGGAAGTGAGGTCAGACACACCTCGTTATACTCCCTCCCTTTGGAGTTCAGGCACAACAACTGATCAGCATTAATGTTAAAATAGAGATCATAAGACTGGCAAAATGGACTCTTCGTGACAATAAGATATCAAATTATAAACAGGACCTAAGGCCTAACAAAGGTTAAGCCACACAATACACGCAATATAACTAATACTCTGACCCAATGTATTAGTTGACAAACTTCCTTATCTTTTTTTTTTTTTGAGTCGAAGTCTCACTCTTTCGCTCAGGTTGGAGTGCAGTGGCATGCTCATGGCCACCGCAGCCTCGACCTGCGGGCTCAGGTGACCTTTCTGCCTCAGCCTTCCAAGTGGCTGGAACTACAGGCATATGCCACCATGCCTGGCCAATTTTTTTATTGTAGAGTCAAGTTCTTGCCATGTTGCTCAGGCTGGTCTCAAACCCCTGAGCTCAGGCAATCTTCTCGCCTCGGCCTCCCAAAGTGCTGGGATTACAGGCTTGAGCCACCCCACCCGGCAGACTTCCTTCTCTTAAACATTCCTTTCTGCTGACTCCAAATTTTTAGACAAAGGTTTACGCTTTTAACCAATTAAAAATTGAATCTACCTATAACTTGTGAGTCCTGCTTCCGGATATCCCACCTTTTCAGGCTAAATCAATGTGTGACTTCCATGTATTGATTTATGTCTTTGTCTGTAACTCCTGTCTCTCTGAAATGTATAAAATCAAACTGAAATCCAACTGTCACGGATGTACTTTCTCAGGACCCCTTGAAACTGTTCCTTGGGCCGTGGCCACTCAGAATAAATCTCTTTAAAACATTTTGCAGAATTTCGTTTTCCCATTAACACCTCCATTCCATCATGAGTCTCACCATGCTCTAATATGTTACACTCTGCCACATGACTACCTGAGGGTACCAACCTACCCCTGTAGGCAATGGAGTTTACAACTCCTGGTTTGTAACATGTCCTTAAGTGTTCAATTTTAAAATTTTTTTCTTAAAATTTTTCTTGAATTTTTTTTCTGTGACGGAGAGGGGTACTGGGGAGAGCTTTCAAAAACCTTATGAATGTTGTTAGACCCTCTCTCCAAAAAACTGCACACATGCATAAATGTGGAACATTTAGCAAACAATGTTAGTAGCTCCTGGATCTATGAAGGTTCTTTCTTGAACTCCAGATTAAAAATATCTGGTCTTCCTTAGCTAGATGAACTAAGAAATGAAGAGAGAAGATTCAGATTAGCTCAATCAAAAATGAAAATGGAGACATTTCAACTGATGCCACAGAAATACAGAAGGTCATCTGCGATTATTATGAACACCTCTATGCAGACAAACTAGACAATATAGAAGAAATAGATAAATTCTTGGAAACATCCAACCCCTCAACCTTGAATTAGGAAGAAATAGAAACTCTGAACAGACCAATGACAATGAGTGAGATTGAAGCAGTAATTAAAAGTCTCCCAACAACAACAAAAAAAATCCAGGACTTGATGTACTCACAGCTAAATTCTACCAGATATTTAAAGAAGAACTGGTACCAATTTTACTAAAGCTATTTTCCATAAGATTGAAAGGCAGAGAATTCTCCCTGATTAATTCTATGAAGCCAGTATCCTCCTAATACCTAAGCCAGGAAAAGACACGACAGCAACACAAAAGTAAACTACAGACCAATATCCCTGATGAACACAGATGAAACAAATCCTCAACAAAATACTAGCAAACCGAATTCAACAGCACATTAAAATAATAATTCACCATAATCAAGTAGGTTTTATTATAGGGATGCAAAGATGGTTCAACATATGCAAGGCAATAAATGTGATCCACTACATAAACAGAGTGAAAAACAAAAATCATATGATCATTTCAATAGACACAGAAAAGGCATTTGATAAAATTCAGCATCCCTTCATGATAAAAACCCTCAGCAAAATAGGCATAGAAAGGACATTCCTCAACATAATAAAAGTCATATATGACAAATCAACAGCAAATGTCATCCTCAATGGAGAAAAGTTGAATGCATTCTCCCTCAAAACTGGAACAAGGCAAGGATGCCTACTTTGACCACTCCTATCCAACATAGTGCTGGAAGTCCTAGCCAGAGCAATCAGGCAAGAGAAATAAATAGTATTGAAATAGGAAAAAAAGAAATCAAACTATCTCTGTAAGCCAAAGATATGATTTTATACCTAGAGAATCCTAAAGACCCTTCCAAAAAACTGTTGGACTTGATAAATGAATTCAGTGAAGTTTTAGGATACAAAATCAACACACACAAATCAGTAGCACCAATAGCGACCAAGCTGAAAAACATACACTGGGGAAAGGACACCCTATTCAACAAACGGTACTGGGGAAATTGGATGGCTACATGCAGAAGAATGAAACTTGATCCCTTCCTCTCCTCATATGCAAAAATTAACTCAAGATGGATTGAAGACTTAAATGTCAGACCTGAAACCATAAAGAATCCTAGAAGAAGCCGGGCTTGGTGGCTCAGCCTGTAATCCCGCGCCTTTGGGAGGCTGAGGTGAGTGAATTGCCTGAGCCCGCGGGTTCGAGACCCGCCTGGGCAAGTGAGACCTCATCTCTACAATAAATCAAAAAATCAGCCGGGTGTGGTAGCACGCGCCTGTAGTTCCAGCTACTTGGAAGCTGAGGCGCAAGGATCGCCGGAGCCCAGCAGGTCGAGGCTGCGGTGGCCGGGAGCGGCCACTGCACTCCAGTCTGGGCGACGGAGTGAGACTCCAACTCAAAAAAAAAAAAAAACAAAAAAAAACCTATGTATGCCACAGTCAAACTGCTGGAAATTAAAAACAGAGAAAATCTTAAAAGAAGCCAGAGAAAAGGAAAACCACCTTACTTACAGATAAACAAGAATAGGAATTATAACAGTCATCCCTTCAGAATCCACACAAGCACAAAGAGAGTGGAGTGGAATATTTAGAGTGTGGAGAGAAGAAAAAAGAAAACCAACCTAGAATTCTGTAACCCAAGAAATTGTTTTTCACAAATGAAGTATAAATAAAGATTTTCTCAGACAAACAAATAGTTTTTTGCCAGTAGACTGCTTTTCAAGAAGAGTTAAAAGAAGGTCTTTAGAGAAATAAAAAAAATGATGAAGGTCAGAAGCAGAATCTACCTTTAATAATAGGAAGACCATTAGAAAAAGAACAAATGAAGGTATGAAGAATGGATTATTTTATTTATCTTATCTTCAGTTGGTTTAATAGATGAAAGTTGCTTCAAAATGAAAACAGAAGCAATATATTTGATTATTATAGCTTGTGAACAAATTAAATGAATGATAACAATGTTATAAGGGACAGGAATACTCTATTATAAAGTACTTGCACTATCTGTGAAGTTATATAGTGTTACTTGAAAGATGATTTGGGTTGGTTTTTAACGTATGTTGCAAACTCAATGGCAGCCATTGAAAAACAAAAAATATATATAGTGATGGGCTAAGAAAGGATAGAAAATGGAATCATATACATTGCTCAATTAAAACCAAAGAGGGCATAAAACTAAAGACAGATTTTAAAAAATTAAAAGAACAAAGAGCAAGGGCAATGAAGAAAAACAATGATGCATATTGTAGATATTAATCCAAATATATCAATAACAACTCTAAGTTTGAGCAGTCTAAATACACCACTTTAAATACACAGACTGCTTGGATCGATTGAAAATAAAACAACTATATGTTATCTAGAAGAAACCCACCTTAGACATAAAGACATAGAGTAAAATTAAGAGACAGAAAAAGATATACCATGCTAACACTAATCAAAAGAAAGAAGAAATAGCTATATAATTTTTAAAAGAAAGAAACTTCAGAGCAAGGAATATTATCAAGAAGAAAGAAGGGTAATACATAATGACAAAAGGATCAGTTCTCCAAGAGTACATGATAATCCTTATGTGCACATGCCTAACAACAGAGCATAAAAGTATATATGGCAAGAACTGATAAAAATGCAAGGAGAGAGAGAGAGCAATCCACTGTAACATGAATATTTCAGTATTCTGCTATTGCTAATTGACAGACTCAGCAGGCAGAATTTCAGTAAGAATATAGCAGAAATTAACTGAACAGAACCATTCATTAATCAACTAAATTTAATTGACATTTATAGAATATTTTATCCAAGAGCAAAAATTTTTCTCATGTTTGTTAATCAAGATATATCACATTAAGAAATAAAAAATTTCTTAACAAATTCAAAAGAATAGAAGTCATAAACATATATGCTTAGGTTACAGTTGAATTAAATCAATAGAAAGTTGGAAAATTGCAAAAAGAATGGAGATTAAGCAACACACTTCTAAATAACACATATCTCAAAGAAGAATCTCAGAAAAAATTAAAAACTATTTTGAGCTAAATGAAAATGAAAACACAGACTACCAAAATCTCTGAGATGTAGAAAAAACAGTGCTGAAAGGATAGTTTATAGCATTGGATGCATATACCAGAAAAGAAGAAAAATCTAAAAGGAATCATCTAAGTATTAATCTTAGAAAACTATAGAATAACGATCAAGTTACCTCCAATATAAGCAGAATAAATGAGTTGATAAAAATAAAACCAGAAATAAATGAAATTGAAAACAGAAAAATACTAAAGAAAATCCACAAAACCAAAAGTTGTTCTTTGAAATGATCAATAAAATTGATGAATCTCTAGTCAACTAAGAAAAACAAGAAAGAAGACACAAATTACTAATATTAAAAGTAAAAAGGGGGCCATTACTACTGATCCTACGAACATTAAGAGGATTAAAAAAATTTTGAACAACTCTAAGTCTATTAATTTGATAATTTAGAATAAGTAGACCAATTTCCTAAAAGTAAAAAATGTACCAAAAAGCACACAAAGAGATATAGATATAGGCCACTATCTATCAAAGAAACTAAATCAATAATTAATAACTGGCCAAAACAGAAAGCACCAGGCCCAGATGGGTTCACTTCTGAAGTCTATCAAATATTTACAGACAAAATATACCAATGCTATACAATCTGGCCCACAAAATAGAAGCAGAGGAATACTTCCTAACTAGTTGTATGAGGCCAGCATCATCCTTATACCACAATTCGAAAAAGATTAAAATATTACATATTAACAACCTAACATCACACCTTAAGGAACTAGAAAAACATAAACAAACAAAACCCAAGCTAGCAGAAGAAAAAAAAAAAGATCAGAACAGATATAAATAAAATTGAAACCAAGAAAATAATACAAAGGGTCAATGAAAGAGAAAGTTGGTTATTTGAAAGATAAACAAAAGATAGAACATTAACAAGATTATTTAAGAAATGAATAGAGAAGATTCAACTTAGTTCAATCAAAAATGAAAATGGAGATATTACAATTGATATCACAGAAATACAAAAGATCGTCTGAGATTATTATGAATACCCCGATACAAACTAGACAACCTAGAGGAAATGGATAAATTATTGGAAACATACTACTCCCCAACCTTGAATCAGGAAAAATCTAGAGAACTCAAGTCAGCAAGAAAAAATAAGCAAAGAACCCCACTAAAAAGTAAGCAAACTACATGAACAGACATCTCTCAAAAGAAGATATATGAATGGCCAACAAACATATGAAAAAATGTTCAATATCATTAATTATGAGGGAAATGCAAATTAAATGAGATACCACTTTATACAATGAAATACCACCTTATACTAGTCAGAGTGGCCATCATTAAAAAATCAAAAAACAAGCCGGGCTCGGTGGCTCAGCCTGTAATCCCGCGCCTTTGGGAGGCTGAGGTGAGTGGATTGCCTGAGCCCGCGCGTTCGAGACCCGCCTGGGCAAGCGAGACCTCATCTCTACAATAAATCAAAAAATTAGCTGGGCGTGGTGGTGCGCGCCTGTAGTTCCAGCTACTTGGAAGGCTGAGGTGGAAGGATCGCCGGAGCCCAGCAGGTCGAGGCTGCGGTGGCCGGGAGCGGCCACTGCACTCCAGTCTGGGCGACG